>JAUEJL010030647.1:0-21365 GCA_032274825.1 Drosophyllum lusitanicum | reverse complement strand
GTTCCCCGTGAGTTCGACACCCGTACTTATTTTCTATACTGCTACACGATTAGGTACACTTGCCTATTGTGTCGTACGTAAAATATATACGGTTTTTATAAATTTAAAACTGGTACGAAATCGCACATCATAACTATATATAAAAAAAATATTAACCTATAGTATTAAAAAATGCACATCCGTAAGTTTGGTACCTCTATTATTTCAGGAGAATGAAGAGCCTGGTGGAAATTCATCAGATGGTAATACCCCTGTGTCTTCCCCAACACTAAGTACCATCAGCCCATGTGGTAACGTCGCAACAATAGTGAATACTCTGCTAAAAGTTGTGAAGCTGGCGGTGTGAAGAAAAAACTGGTCCTGCTAAAGTCAGAAGCCAAGTGAGACAGCCTGCACTACCTTGAAATGGTTGATATGTTAGTCTGGTTTAAATAAATAAGAGTCATGTACACCCTATGAGGTGCTTAATGAGTTTTCATGCTTAATTTTGGGTCGTTTAATATATAATATATGATATTGGAATTGGAATTGGTTTTTCCTCTGGTGACCTTGCTTAGCTTTCACCTTCTTGTATTGCTACATTCATGTTCACATGCTCTCCCTGAGAACTTTACTCCCCCCCCCTCAAAAAATTCCATTTCCAAACGTGAAATAACATGTGGCCTATTTAGTGCCGACATCAAGGTTAACGGAACAGCCTAAAAAAATCTATTATAAAATCTAATGCCTAAATACAGTAACCGTAGTAGCTGTTTCATAAATAACAACTAAAATGCCAAAACAAGAAGACAAAGAAATAAATTGCAAGATAACATTGTATTTGGCTTTAACAAGAATTTAATTCCCATAGTCAAAACTTTAGTGTACCATGACTTTATAAAATTTTATGGAACCTATGTGCATTCTTTAGTACATAAAATTACAAAAAATTTACTTGCCATCATCCACACATGATAGTAGGCGCTTTAGAATGCAAAGCCACATTGGAATCGTACCTATCTAGACTTTGGTGTTTTCCGTGACGTGTAGCCTTTTAGCGTATGGATTGTATGTACGAAATAGCCTGACATATTTCATTCTATGTTATTGCTACTTCACACTGGTATTGTAACTTTTCCTTCTTTGCAGCTGAAATACATTACAGATTTAGGTGGTCTTAAATCCATTCATGATAATTTGATAAGAGGCTTTTATATTCACTTACTTATCTGCGTAATTGGTTTCTTATATTGGATATTTCATTCTATATTATTGCTACTTCTTCTGAACTTTAGTGTACATTGGAAAAAAAACATACACATTGATATTGTAACTTTTCCTTCTTTGTGAATGAAATACCTTACATATTTAAGTGGTCTTAAATTCATTCATGATAATTTGATAAGAGTCTTTTTGTATTCAGTTAGTTAGCAGCGTAATTGGTTTCTTATATTGGTTGTTACATGTTTTTCCGTTAGCGCTTGAATAGATAAACGGTTTGAATAGCTAACCATCCATACTTCAACAGTTCAAATGGTTGTTTACATAAAAGAAACAACCAAATATTCTTGGAAATTCATAAGGAGGAATAGCAAGCTGTTTTTAAACTTTTAATATTAACCTACTCCATTGATATTAACCTGACCCGAGACTGTTATTTTGGGGAATTCTTTTTACATCTCTGTATTTTGTTAAATTTATTAATACTATGAACACCAAAGGTTAAACATTGATTTAAGACACTTAAGTTTCCCCATTTTAAATGTTCCTTCCCATTTATGTTGACTGTTGGGAGGCCCATCAAAACATCTGCAAGGTTATATATACAGAGTCACTTCATCCATGTAGCATCATATGCTCATGCACAGCCAATGCATAGGAAATATTCAATGGCTGCAACTAACGCTGTCAGGGGAAAACAAAAAAGGCTACTACCACCAACAGAAGACTACGTTCCTAAAGTGATTGTTGAGGGTGTAAATCATCAATTAACAGGTAACTTCTTTTCTATATCAGACATGAAAAAAAATGTAAATAATATTTCTTTCGTAAAGAACAAGTAAAATGACAAATCAAATAAACAAAGAAAAAAAATGCAGGATAACATGGAATTGGCCTTTTACACGAATTTAATTCCCAGTGTAAAAACTGCGTACCGTGAATTTATAAAAATTTATCGTGCATGTCTGCATCCTTTTGACCTCAACCAACAGGTAACTTCTTCTACACATAAGACATGAAAAAATATGTATAAAGTGTTGCACAGATGTCTTTCCCTGACAGATTTGTTAGCTCCATGCAAATAGATATTGTTTGCTACCAGATGTTTCCAACAACCTTATGTACTCTATATATGATCAGTGTTAAAACTGTTGCATGTATGATGATAGTTAATAAACCAACTCATATACGGAGGTTCTATGCACGGCTTGCACGCAAGGCCCGCAAAGGAAAAATACAGGCAAAGCGTTTACGAGGGAAACAAACTGCATTTTCAATGCTTGATGATACTTTGTCGTATAGAAAAATCGCTCTCCCAGGTAAGCACTCACTAAAAAACCCACACTTGAAAGTGCTTATAAATAAATAGCCTTGATTTATTTTTTAATTTAAATTAGTATGATAAATAGAAGACACTTAATGTGTACAATTAAAGTTATAAATGAAATTCATGTAACATGCATTTGGTAGCGTTTACGACGGAAACAAACTGCTTTTTCAATGCATCATGATACTTTGTCGTATACAAAAGTCGCTCTCCCAGGTAAGCAATCGCTAAAAAAACCACACTTTAAAGTGCTTATAAATAAATAGCCTTCATTTATTGTTTCATTTAAATTAGTATGATGAATAGAAGACACTTAATGTGTCCAATTAAAGTTATAAATGAAGTTCATGTAACATACATTTGTTGTGTACATGGGTATATTTATGAAAGGCATGGGTACCGACCATTCATCAAACATGAGTCGTTATTTTGCAATGCTAGCACGAAAGGCTTGTAAAGCAAAATTGGCAGAGAAGAGAAAGTGGAAAAAAGCAGAAGTCAGGACCTTATTTGACGTGACTATCACATACACCGCTCATCCGGCACTAGGTACTTTTTAAACACCGCTAATTACTAATGTGCTTTATGCTTTTACTTAAGCGACCTATATGATGCACTTCTAGAATGACGTGCAATGTCTATCACTAAATAGCACTATTATACATATGAGATACAGACCTCACTCTTGGAACAAAAAGATTGTCTGATCAAATAAAAACCATGCATGCACATGACAAAAGACATAAACGCCGGAAGATTTTGCAACAAAAACGACAACAGCTGTGCACCGGTGGTCAATATGTACAAAAAATGAATTACATGACGTATTTGTCGATTATGACTGGGATAAGGTCCTACATATGCACGCTCGCCTTTCTCCTAATGAAACAACAGAAACATCATATACTAACCATACAACAATGGAGAATGCCCCGGCAACTCGGCTGGTAGGAATTTCACCGGGTAAGCCTGTTATGGTTAATAGGTGTTAGGAACCTATAAAATACAACACATAATGTAACCTTGAATCCTTTGCAGAGTACTATGATGTAGGTAATCCGTCAGCTAAATGTGCTGCTTGCACTGCGTGCCTATGGCCTGTAGAGGCCGCTCGAGGATATCGACAAAATCATGAAAACATGTATAGCCTATGCTGCCTCCATGGAAAAGTACAACTGCCCCCGTTACAGGATGCTCCCAAAAAGCTGAAACAACTATTCAAGAGAAAAGGCACACACGGGAAACATTTTGTAGAAAATATTTGATGGTATAATATGATGTTCGCATTCACATCAATGGCAGGCAAAGTTGACTACTCAGTGAACAAGGGTCGTGGACCATATACGTATCGAATTCATGGACAAAACTATCATAGCCATGGTAGCCTTCTCCCGGAAGTTGGTGCCACCCCAAAGTTTGCACAACTTTATGTTTATGACACTGAAAATGAAGTGCAAAATAGATTAAAAGGCAGCAGGTATTTATATAGTAAATATATTTACACTAACCAGCTTTTACAATACTGAGATGTATATGCATTTGTTTTAGAAAGCAGGTGGGAGGAACATGTACCGAACTAGATTCACTTCTTGTAGCAGAGCTAAGGGAAATCCTCGATGCTAACAACATATTAGTGAAGATGTATCGAATGGTTAGAGACCGATACACTTCAATTGGTGAACCCGACATAAAGCTTAGACTGGTGGCGAACCGTTCTAAAGATGTCAGGGTATATAACTTGCCATCCATATCAGAGGTTGCAATGCTCATTGTCGGTGATATAGACAACTTCATAGACAAGAGGGATATCATAGTTGAGACAAGAAGCGGCCGACTAAAACGGATAAACGAATTGCATCCGTCATATTTGCCGTTGCAATACCCTTTGTTATTTCCGTATGGAGACGATGGGTACCGAGTGGATATTGGACACAGGGGTGTTGAAAGTTTCCAAAAAGGAAAGCAATCACGCTTGACAATGCGTGAATTTTTTGCATATAGAATCCAAGAAAGGCCAAACCAATTCTCTTTGATATTACATGCAAGAAGATTATTACAACAATTCCTGGTCGACGCATACACGATGATCGAGTCAGAAAGGCTAACCTACATTCGCCACCAACAACCACACATGTGTTGTAGTACGTACGAAAAACTTGCTAAATCCTTAGCCGAAGGCAATAAAACTGCTACGTCAACCGGTACAAGGGTCATCCTGCCATCATCGTTCACTGGAGGAAGCCGATACATGATGCAGAACTACTTGGATGCAATGGCACTATGTAAATGGTTCGGGTATCCTGATTTGTTTCTAACCTTCACTTGTAACCCCAAATGGCCAGAGATTACACGCCTCCTACAAGGCCTGTCACTCAAACACGAAGACAGACCAGATATCATGACACGTGTCTTTAAGATTAAGCTCGATCAACTTCTGTCAGATTTAAGAAACGGTGGTATATTTGGCCGTGTGAGAGCAGGTCAGTATTCCCTGACACCCCTACTACACTACCCATATTTTTCTAAAATTAGTATACCATTACTCCTAACATATTCTACCTTCGTGTTGACAGTTGTATATACTATCGAGTTCCAGAAACATGGATTACCACATGCGCACATATGCTTATTCCTTCATGAAGAACATAAACTCCCAACACCGGAACACATCAATAAGGTGATATCAGCTGAAGTACCTGATCAGGAAAATGATCCTTCACTATACATGCTTGTACGCGAATTCATGATTCATGGCCCATGCGGCCTTGCAAACAAGAACAGCCCATGCATGCACCTAGGCAAATGCACCAAAAAATTTCCCTGGAAACACATTGAACATACTACTGTTGATCAAAATGGTTATCCTGTATACAGGCGGCGGAACAATGGACGATTCATAGAAAAATATGGGGCAAAACTCGACAATGGATTTGTAGTCCCGTATAATGCTTATTTACTTAAAAGATACGAGGCGCACATCACTAATCAGGCAGGGTCGATTAAGTACCTTTTTAAGTATATAACTAAAGGACCCGATCGCGTTACTCTAGCGGTTTCTGAAAATGGGGGGGAAAACGACTGTGGTACGGAAATTAAAGATGAAATAAGCGCCTACTATGATTGCCGATACATCTCGGCATGCGAGGCAGCATGGCGGATTTTCAGTTTTGACATTCATTATAGGAATCCACCTGTGGAACGCCTCTCCTTTCATCT
The DNA here is from genome assembly GCA_032274825.1 of Drosophyllum lusitanicum. NCBI lineage: Eukaryota > Viridiplantae > Streptophyta > Magnoliopsida > Caryophyllales > Drosophyllaceae > Drosophyllum > Drosophyllum lusitanicum. Next base: position 15,622 of record JAUEJL010030647.1, on the reverse strand, counting down.
ACAAGGCCAAGAAGCAATAGTTTATGATGGTGAAGAGGATGTGAATAACATACTCACGAAACCGACTATCGGCAGGACGATGTTTACTGCTTGGATGAAGTGCAATGAAGAAGATCCAGAAGCTCGGGAACTCACATATGTGGAATTCCCCACAAAGTATGTTTGGAACCCATCATCAAGGAAATGGACAAGAAGGAAAAGAGGGTTTGCGATTGGCAGAATTCACTATGTACCTCCGGCAGCTGGAGAGGCATATTACCTCCGTATCTTGCTAAATATCATTAAAGGACCAAAATCTTATAAGGACCTACGATCATTAAACAACTTTGATTGCGGGACATTCAAAGAAGCATGTTACAGACGTGGGCTCCTTGACGATGACAGAGAGTATGTTGAAGCAATTAAGCAAGCTAGCTTCTGGGGAACGGCACTGTACTTGCGTTATTTGTTTGTGACATTATTGATCTCACACAGTCTTTCACAACCTGCATATGTGTGGAACGAAACATGGGAGCTTTTAGCAGATGACATAGTACATAGGTCATACAACAGATTACCAGGTAACATATAATTGCATCATCCACTTCTCTTGTGAATCGTAGCTTTTAGATTCCCAGGTAACATATAACAAAAGACATGGCTTACTATATGGTGTAAATTTGAAAATATTATACTACCTAAAAAAGGGAAATAGTAGGTTATATTTTTAAAGAAATAAAAATCAGGATTTTGTTTTTTAATATCTGTTCTACAATGCTGGATGCGGCTACTCCGTCCATATCTAATATTTTCTATCAAGTTATTTCAACTAACTTACAGTCGTTGTTATGTAGGCATGGTACCAACAAAGGAAGAGGTACAAAACCAGGCTCTCATAGACATTGAAGAATTGATGAAGAAAAATGGCAACACACTTAGAAGATTCGCAGACCTGCCATATCCTAAATTTCAAGACACCCAAGAAGAGACAAAGAGGTTAATTCAAGATGAGATGTTATATGATAAACCATCATTGGTATTGGAGCATCAGACTTTAATTTCACAACTTACAGAAGAACAAACAACAATCTATGACACAATTATGGATTCAGTTCAACAAAACAAGGGTCGAATGTTCTTCATTTATGGCCATGGAGGAACTGGTAAAACCTTCCTTTGGAAAACATTGTCAGCAGCGCTACGTTCAAAAGGAGATATAGTTTTGAGTGTTGCTTCTAGCGGCATTGCATCACTTCTCCTCAGAGGTGGCCGGACCGCTCACTCACGCTTTGCTATCCCAATAAATGTAAATGAAGATACACTTTGTACTATTCCAGCAGAGAGTGAGCTAGCAAAGTTGTTGAAAGAAAAAAACTCATTATTTGGGATGAAACCCCTATGATTCATAGACATTGCTTCGAAGCTCTTGATCGGACACTAAACGATATTCTTGGTCAGGAAAACCAGGTGCACCATAAAACACTCTTTGGAGGCAAGGTCGTTGTATTTGGGGGTGATTTTAGACAAATTCTTCCCGTCGTCCCTAAAGGTAGTCGCTAAGACGTAGTAAATGCTTCTCTAAATTCTTCACACTTATGGAACCACTGCCATGTGTTGAAGCTTACGGTGAATATGCGATTACAAGCACACTCTAACCCGAGTAATCTAGAAGATATAAAACAGTTTGCTGATTGGTTGTTACAGGTCGGTGATGGTATGGTTGGTGAAGAAAACGATGGATATGCAACAATAGAAATACCAAAGGATATGCTAATACAAAACACAAACAATCCCATCCAATCAATTATTGAGTTTGTTTACCCTTCTTTCCTTACCGAGCTTAGATCACGGACATACTTTGAAGAGCGTGCTATTCTAGCCCCTACAAATGAAGTAGTAGCTCAGATAAATGATTACATGCTTGAACAAATGCCTGGGGATGCAATGTCATACTTAAGCTCGGATTATCTGTGTAGAACAGAGAACCACACAACATTAAATGAAGCATTGTATTCCCCTGACGTATTGAATGCTATCAAACTATCTTGAATACCAGATCATGAATTGAAACTAAAAGTTGGTGCTCCAGTTATGTTGTTGCGTAATCTTGATCAATCACTAGGCTTGTGCAATGGTACTCGTATGCGCGTCCTAAATCTAGGCATCTGGGTAAAAGAAGCAGAAATCATATCTGGAAATAACATTGGTGCCCGTACATTTATACCTAGAATCCGCTTAACCCCTTCGGATAAAAGAATGCCATTTAAATTCACTAGGAAACAGTTTCCGCTGGCAGTTTGCTTTGCAATGACGATCAACAAAAGCCAAGGACAATCACTCACTAGAGTAGGGTTGTACCTCCCAAGGCCTGTTTTCAGCCATGGGCAACTATATGTTGCACTGTCAAGGGTAAGAAGCACGGAAGGAATAAGAATCCTAATCAATAATGAAGATGGTGCACTTTCAACACGTACCGACAATGTTGTTTACAAGGAAGTGCTTCAAAATTTGTAGCCAAAAACAGTTTGGCAGGCTGAAAGGTATGTCGATTCACTTTCAATCCCACAAAAACATCAACAGCATTTCTATAAACAACATAATTACTTCTACATGTTTAAATGTACACTACTTATGTCATACTACAATTCCTTAAGAACTAAGTGGTAGCCAACAAAAATAGTTTTGCACGTCACCTTAGTTGCAAAATAATAGTATTGTATCTATAACACATGAATGAGCTAGAGTTTTTGCGAATTTTTCAAAAACAGATTGGTACAACATATTTCACGTTGAAAATTAATGCCAATCAGGAAAAAATAATACTTTTGTGTTAGTATAACATAATTAAAATTAAAAACAAATTTCCAAGCTGAATTAACACCAAAAACGAAATTTCTAAGAACATTCTTATACAAATAATTACTGTTTATAACTATTAATCTGTTTAACTTCCTTTCTAAATGAATTTTTTAAAATGATTTGCCTTTAAAAATACCTTCACCTTAACTCTTCATTAAATAAGAGGCAGCTTAAAGGACACCTCATCAACTATTTATATCTTCTACATCAAAACCAGCATCAGACCATTCCAAAGTGGTTGCTGCATTCACACACTACACTAGGTACAAAGGTATGTCAGTTTACTCTCCATTCCACAAAAATATCAACATCTCTATAAACAAAACAACTACTTCTCCATGTTTAAATGTACACTACTTATGTCATACTACATTGCAATAACAACCACGTGGTACCCAACAAAAATAGCATGTCACCTTAGTTGCAAAATATTATTATTACATCTAAAACACATGAATGTGCTAGAGTTTTGGCTTATTTTCCAAAAACAGAGTGCTACAACATATTTTCCATTTAACGTTACTGCCTATCATAATAACATAATAGCTTTATGTTACTATACCATAATTAGAATTAAAAACACATCTCTAGGTGGAATTGACCTCAAAAATGCTTTCTGCCAGAATATTTTTCTATAAAGAATTAGTGTTCAAAACCAATAATCTGTTTAACTTCCCTCTTAAATGATTTGCCTTTAAAAATACCTTCATCTAAACTCTTCATTAAATAATATGTAGCTTAAAGGACATCTAATCAACTATTTATATCTTCCACATCAAAAACAGCCTCATAACATTCCAAACAGTTTGACACATTCAGCCACTACACCAGCCAGAAAGGTATGTCGATCTCCTCTCCATAATGGACACTACTTATGTCATACTACAATTCCATAATAGCTACGTGGTAGCCAACAAAAACAGTTATGCATGTCAACTTAGTTGTAAAATACTAATATAGAATCTATAACACGTGAATGTGCTAGAGTTTTTGCTTATTTTTGCCCGTCATAAATAACATAGATATGGCGCACGACAAATGCCTCTCGAAAAGGAGTACCAACCCAGATGACAAAGTAAATTCGTCACCTAGCTACACCACAAGACTTTATAGGAGAGCAATTAAAACAGGAGTACTGGTAAGTTCACATTACACGCCTATTACTCCAAAATAAACTTTGACACTAACTTACAACACCCTCTTACATAAACACAGGGCATCCCATCCAGTTTTGTTAGGAATGTTGGGCTGCACAACCACATGAAAAAGGCAATCTACCTGTTCTGGAAGAAGCAACGTTTCATTGTGCAACTGTATCCCTACCAAAACAGTCGTAGACGTACAGGAAAAGCAAGCAGACATTAGGCGTTAAGATACGATTGGAAGTACTTTAGGTCATTAACTGGTTTTCACGTCGGATCAAAAATCACATTCAAGCTTGTCCCCGAGACCCTAAACTACTACCAAATTGAGTTTGATATTTGTTAAACTTTCACCATATGCTTTCAAAAAATTATTTCTCTTTTTATCTGTACTAGCAGATTTTAAATGCTTAAAAAGAAAATCCTTATATCCAATTCTCCAAAGCTTAAATTTTATTGGTAGCCACCTGATTGAGATTTACGCATTAACAATTATAAATAAGGACAATATGCAAAGTATCTTAACTTATCTAAATTATATATTTCACCTTCTAAAATATACTTACAGGTGTACATGAACGAAGGCCTTTGTACTGGGCATAACTTGCATCCATCTTGGGAAGCTACAGATTTGCCTAATTCCCATACATGCGTACTAATATGTTCTACAATTACAGGACTTGCAAAACATAATCCATCATGCAAAAACTCTAAAAACCAACAAAACCGTAATCTTAAAATTCTAGCCCGTGTTTACACGGGCCTAAAGCCTAGTAAAATTCTAATAATGCTCAAAATATTCAAACCAATATTGCTAAAATCCATAGTACTAAAAAACCATAAGTACTAAAACCGAAATATTCAAAACCAGATATTTTAAAGTACGATTACAATTAGAAATAAAAAACTTTAAGACTAAAGGCTTCATAAAAGATGGCCCGTCCCATGTGTGTTTGAGCTCCCACTTTCCTGATCGCCTACAATTAAAACCAATTGCAAAGTCAGAATCCTAGTACCTAGTACAAGTAAAAAGTGAATAAGAATCTAAAAACCATTAGATACCTTGGGGGTTTGCCTGGTTGGCCCCGTTCTTACACTTTGGGCAATCGCGCTTGTAGCGACCAGCCTCATTACAACTGAATTTGGAAACTTTATTTAACAAAATAATCAGATTTACAAACATTGAAAGCAGAAACAATTTTAACGAAATCCTACAAACCAAAAGCGAATATAGTCTAGTATGATACCCCAAGAACACAAATAAACCTACAAGAAGGTTTAGATAAACTTTTCCTGAATTGCTCAGGCTAAGTTTACAGGTTATGATGCAGATGAGCGCTCCTACTAGCCGGAGAACCGCAACCACAAACAAATCTCAAACCTTGAGATTATACATATTCTTGGCCGAACACTAGAAAACCCGAGCCTTGGTTTTCTTCTTGGTTTTGGCACAAAAAAGTAGAGGAAGAGAGAGAGTTTCAGGTTTATTCTTAGTTTATAATTTATAACAACGGAAACCTTTAACCTTCAAATTCTAACCAAACAAAAAAGACACAAGTCATAAGTAGCCATACGTATAATCAAAATGCTAAAAGTTCGTAGCTAATCATAAATGTTCATTTTAGATTAAGAAACTCATCACTATTTGACGAGGCTCGTCATGAGACCGATTCGGACCGACTCATTAGATGTATAATCTTGAGACTGTCCTGATGGAGGCAATATATTTTTCTTGAATCAAGGCTACGCTCAATATGATAGTGTATTGTACGCTTTGAACCATTTCTAGTGCCTATTTTACCCTTTTCACGAGCCATTATTCTTTTTATGCCATTTCCTTAAAAAATATATACAACAAAAAGCAAACAGTTAATTTCTATGAAGTCTATTGATATCACAATTCATATAGTGTTCAAATATTACCCTGGATTTTGTCTCAAACCATATGTTACAAATATATTCTCAGTCTTTTTAGCTATCTAAATTTGGAGATTGTGCAATCTTTATACTATTACTTACTGTTTTTAAAATATTTATGGTTTGTGACGAAGAAAAAATAATTTCTATTTAATGTTAATTTATATTAACTTATTAAGTTTTGCATCTGAATTGTGACAACAACCACCATTCTTATTTTCGTCAGATTTATGATGGCTGCATGGTAATTTGGCATGATAATATGACATCCAACAATTTTGATATTATGGATCATTTTAATTTTTTTGTACCGTTATTTTTTTGTCATTATTGTTTTTGTTATTATTATTGTTACTTCGTCAAATTTGCAATCGATTTTATGGTGGATTGAGTATTGGTCACTGATTTGTCACTAACATGTCGATAACCTTAATGAGCGTTTTGGTTTTTTATTTTATTTTGGTTGTCGGTAATCCGTCACAAGTCCCTCACAGATCCCAAAATTCTATTCCAGTTTATATCCATCGCAAAAGGCCCTGTGTAGTAGCGTTTTTTTATCTTTGTTACCGGAAGGTTGCTTGTATGAAACCCAAAGGTGGACTTTGGCGGCAATGGTGATAGCAGCAATGTGATATTGATGGGAGGGGTTGTGTTAAATGAAGAGTGATATTGCTCATTTTATACCGAGTTATGATCAAGTCCAAAGGTTACAAAAGCACAAGACTTCTTTTTTCTGAAGAAACTACAACTGTCTTTGCGCAATGGATACAGAACACTTAAATCAGATACTTATTAAAAGTTAATAAAAGGTTATATATCGTTGTATATGCAACACCAAACTAGTAAAAGAGAACATTTTTAGAGACAGCCCATGACTCAAGACTATTGGATGGCATCTCTTACATGTATCCCTGCAGGGAGTGCAAATGGAGATCTATTTAGTTGGCTCTTGAATTTGAATAGATGTTTTCGACAAGCTTGCTTCGAGTTCGTTCAATTCGTCCATATCCAGGTCGTCGTCGTCATCATCAATATCAGAATTCCCTTTTTCAGAAACAGCAGCTACACTAGTTGATGAACTTGGTGCACCTGTAGATGAACCATTTTGTGCCTGCAAATGAGATTAGGAATGGTTAAGTTGATAGATTTTAATCATTCCATAAGCAACTCATCCTTTATAGAAGAGTGATGATATTTCCACATAGGGTACATTTTGCAGCTCTTGTAGGAATCAGTGATGCACACATTATATGCGGAAATATCAATTTTTTCCGCGAAAATATCACCTCCAGTTATCAAAACCCCATTCACTTATAAATGGGTAAGCTATGGTAATCTTTTATCTCAAAAGGATACGAAAAAAATAATATTTCCACCTACTTGATCCTACCAATTAAGTAATAGACATTGAAAACACAAATTCTCTTTGCTCGTCTTTTTTTTTAACAACAATTCTCTTTCCTCATCAGTCATCTCATCTCTTAATTTTAACACGTTTTGGTTTAGTAAGTAGGAAGATTTAGTATGAGGATATAGAAACTATCTAAAACAAAATTAGGAAAAGGGGAAATTGGTAAATAGTCACAGGGACTTGCAGCCTAAAGTTTTGCTGCATCAATTATTGTTAAATAGCATTAAAATATAATATAAAATAGATTAACAATGTACTTCTATATAATCCTACTAAACCACACCCAACCAAACTTAACCTGCACTAAAAATTCACGTGCATCAAAGCCAACTCATTTTAACCCATTACTCAACCTGCCCGACTCACTCATTTTGCGATCTCTAGGGGAAATGCAACAGTACCAACTATTACCCATTTTATTGTAGGAGCCCGTTGTTTGTCATTTGTTTAAAAGTTTCTCTTTAATAACAAAAAAAGTTAAGATATGTGTGTGTACGTGTGTGTGGGCTTGTGGGTGTGTGCACACGTTCATACGTGTGTGCGTGTGTGTCCTTACTTTCATAACATTTACTGTTTTCAAAACACAAAAAATGTTACATTTGCCCATTCTAGTAAGTAATATAAAACTAGTTGCCTGTAACGGGATGTTTAACTGAATAAACATATAGGAAAACATAGTTATCATTGTAAATCATTTCAGTAACATTCTCTTCGTTTATTCAGTGAAACAAGCTGTTATAAGTAATTAACTTTATCTTCATGTACTATCCAATGGATAAACATGACATTGTAGTGAGTTGAAAGAGTAAGTAGATATAATAAAATTCTGAAGGCTATATATGAGATTTTGAACTTTTAGAAGGATATGAAATTGACCCTTGATTTTGAACTTTTAGAAGGTATATATGAGGAAGCATTAGGTTTTTTCAAGAGGCCAAGTCACCAACTGACTCGTATATGTTGCAAGGAGACGAGTTGGTGTGTAACATGTATATCAAGATTTGGTGATTCAAAAAGAGTTCAGAAGCTTAAATATGTGTGATATATACAAGGTATAAGTGCAGAAATCAAACAAAAACAATTTTAGAAGCTAAGAGATAAAAGGGTTCACTTAAACACATACTTAAGCCTAGAGCCCTTGTTAAAAAATGCATTAGTTAAGACTACCTTGTTCATGTCATTATCAGGCTCTTCTCGGTTATACTTCTCATACGCCTCAGCATCATCCACAAATACACTAGCATCAGAGAGAAACAACTCGCGACCACTACACAACCATAGAAATTATTACAAAACAAATAAAGAAATAAAATAAAATGAAGAATAATGTGGGTAGCACACAAACCTCATGCGGTCATTCTTAGCCCTCTCTGCTCTTTGAGCAGCCAAGCCAGCATCTCTTTCTTCCAGCTTCTTCCTCTTCCACTCCATAAACAGATCAGTAGTCATTGGAGTTGTCATTTTCAATTTTGCACGCTAATTGATTCAAATAACAAGCTTTAGTAAGAACCATGTTCCAATAAGCAATATTATAACAGTCACATGTCAAAACTGCAAAACATACAGAAGTAACAAGTGCTAAATGAACCCAAGGTTCTGCAACAATCATCCTACTTTGACTTTCCACGTCAAACAAATAATCTATGATTTTGAAATTCATATGAAATATATAACTAACTTTTGAATAAAAGGACAATAATTAAAAAAACATACCAAGAAATGTAAACACAAAAAAGCAGTACTGAAAAGTAAAGAATAAATAGTATTGCAACTTTGTTATTAACAAGTTTGACATTCCGAGTCAAAGGAGAAACAGCATATAGGGAATAATAGTAAATGATAGCATCATTTTAAACTTTTCATACACCTTTCTATTTTATAAATTTTTTCATTAAACTTTAATCTCTATATAACTAGCAATACCATTTTCCTACTTTCGCGGTACATCTAAAGTAGGACCCACCAGGCCACCACCAGATCTTTTTTATCCTCAAATGATACAAACAAATCGGACTCACAATGGTTAAATGCAAAAATAAAAATCTGGTGGATACAACACTCACCTGATCCTCAATCTCATCCTCAATAGCAAGCTTGTTAGCTTCTTCTTCTAAAAGTGCCTTCATTTGTGACTTCAAAATATAACCCGGAGGGAGTGCATGCCTGTAATGACACTCTTTATTACCATTCGGACAAACCCAAAACCAACCATATTGTTTCTTCTCCACTGCTTCGAGAAAGTGTTTGCAAACCTACTCATGAATTCAAAACAAATAAATTTTAACCAAAATAATTAACTTTCTTGACTAGAATTTCCATGCAATTGTCACCCTGTTTTTAGCTAGCACAGATCATCTTTGAATGATAACTCCATAAACCTTCATGTATTTCATTTAAAGGCCGAACCAATGTGGAAAATTGTAAACTTTGTAGATATGAAAAGAGTTCATGATGTTATATATTTTTGTTGTTACTTCAAGATATAGAATCAACATTTATTACTGTAAGGTAGAAAAATGGCACCTGACAAGAGGCACCAATGTCTATGATTCATACAACTCTCCTGTAATGTTGGCAAAGATAAAGTAGGATCTGATTTAGAAATTGCATAGAAAGTGTCATCAATAAAAATGAAGTACTATATTTGTTGATTTTATGGCAACCAATTTTATACATTTATAATCTGTTGCTTTAACAGCTTAAAAGAAGGAACATAAGGGGGAAATATTTAATGTCAGGAACAACAATCACACAAATATAGTAAATTGTGGGAAATTAAAGATTAAATGAATAATCTATACTATAACAAATGGACTCATGAATTATATCAACATCGCCAGAGAGGGTTAAAGGGATAATGAGAGCATACAATGTCCGTTGGTTTATTCTGGTTATACTCTTTCCCTTTTGATGCAACAACTTTTTCCAACGTCTCTTGATCCCAATCCTCCATTGTTCCTAAAAGCGTATTGTAAATCAAAAGAATACTTTTCATAACAATTCATGAGTGAAAATTTCAAATAACCGATTATATCACATGAAAAACAAAGTACCTTCATCACGCTTATCACTGAAAATGTCAATCTTCTCACCCTTCCTCTGTACATTCAGATCATGAGAAAACTTACATTTGAAACCTTTTGCACACTGACCAGCCTTGAAGAATTCACACAATATGGACTTCGGATCCACACCTGATCAAAAACCATACATAGATTTTAAGATAATCAAGTATGGTACAAAAATTTACATGTGTTTGACACTGTTGAACAGTTACAGAAGGAATACATGTAGACATAACAGTACAATAAATTATTAACATTCATAATATAAATATGGTAATAGTCGTTGCGTAATTTTCTTGCCACAAGCAATGAGCTATTGTAAAAAAGTACCTATTAAAAAGTACAACTATTCCACACAAGATCCAAGTGACTACTGAGAATCTGTGGAATGAGTACTATCAGAAATGTTAGACACAATCATTACACCATATAATCATGAATGTAGCAAAAGGTTATCCTACTGTCAAACATCCTTAAGTAATAGCTATACAACTAAAGCAAGAAACAAAAACATGTTTTAATACATGGGTTCTAATGCTCACATTTCCCGAAATGTAAAATTGATATAAAACGTTAGCAAAATTTAATAGCAACAACGTTATATCTGTAGTAATTGATTTATAAAAAGTTGAAGTTAACAACTGTTTTTCAAAAAGAAAAAAAATACATATCATATCAAGTTTGACACACAAAAAATTGTTCAGCTCTTTGTTAAGTATTGAGATATGTAATAAATGGGCAGTATTACATCGTAGTGTGCTGGGTATCAGTTCTTATGCCTCGGCGTCTTACAATCAGGCATTAAATTTAGAGAGCTTTCAATACAACCTCTGTCATAATGATGACAGATTCGTCTCCAACTACCTAACAAGGGGAAAAATAGTTGGCTGATACTTGCCATGATGGGGGATTCGGTTGATCCCATTGACCTGTCTGCCTGAACTTTAATGGGTTTACGAGACGAATTCATTAAAGTCTACACCACACATATGGCTCGAGTGGAGGTCATCGTATCCTACATCTAGCCTGAACATATACACACACAGCTACTCATATTTTCCGTTTATTTGACATCTTGCATGTTCCCAACATCTCCAAACCGCTTTTGTCTGCACCAAGGTTTTGCCAAGATTATCATGTTTATTATAAATTTCATGCTAAATTCTTTTTTGTGAAGGATCACTGAGTCAAGTTACCCACAAGTTCCTCCTTACAGAACTGGGCAGTACCAAAATATATGCCCTAAGTTCACCATCCACTTGTTCTTCTCCAAGTTTAGTATTCTCAACTCCAGGTGCATTGTATGCTACACGGCATCATCGTCTAGGCCACCCTAAAGCAAAATTGCTCAAGTTTGTGATTTCTTGTAGACACTCCTAATGTACAATAAACAGTTCATAAGTTTTTGTTCAATGCATCAATAAGAAAATCATTGCGTCTATCACTTCCATTTTTAATCATAGAATTCAATCTATACTTGATTTTGTTTTTAATGATGTTTAAGATAATCACCCACAGCTTCTCCTTCTGGACACAGTTTATTCTAATTGCAAATCACTACTCCTATATCTCCTACTTATCATTAATCTCAATATGTCATGTGCTCGATATTTTCCCTAGAACTCCATTACTGTTGAATATATGTATGACATGCATATATGTAGGACATGCAGACTCTGCGACACATTCCACAATTGTAAGTGGCCGTTTTGGCAATCCTTCGAATGCCCCAAGGTAGTTTTGACCCCATCTGAACATGGTTTACGCACTTCCAGGACTTTCCGGACTATAAGATTCCATGGAGAACTTACTATATGTTCCAGGAAGCATATTTAGGGTCAGGGCCAGGAGCCATGGAATGAGGACTGAGGACTCCGGGTCAATCTATTTTCTACTTGGTTAGGCTTTCCTCCATGTGCATGATGTGTTTGCCCTGGAGGGTGTTATTGTCCTGCTGGTATATGTTGTGCCTTCCCATCAGGGTGATCATTTCCTTTCCCCTGCATGCCTGTGTTTGTCCTTGAATTGTATTCTCTAGGGATGTACATGGTTTGGAAAAAACAGAACAGGCTGACCTAACCAAAGTGATTTGGTCAGTCGGTGTGGACTCCGGGTCAACCTATTTTCTACTTGGTTAGGCTTTTCACCAGGTGTATGATGTGTTTGTCCTGGAGGCTGTTATTGTCCTGATGGCCTAAGGTTGTATGATGTGTTTGTCCTGAAGGATGTTATTGTCCTGTTAGGCTTAAACCAGGAGACCCATGCTCATCCCTAGTATTTTTACGGTTAATTATGCTCTGGAATGGTATTTCCAGGGTTGTTGTGGACTTGATAAAAGGTCGACATGCCATATAGATCATTAATAAGGTTGGTCACTTTGTTAATTTGTTTTCAAGAATGCCTTCTTGCATGGGAACCTAGCTAAGACGATACATGTGTCTCAACTGTTTATTGATCCCCGATGCCCTAATCATGTTCGCATGCTTCATCAATCCATCTATTGCTTAAAATAGGCTCTAGTGTGTGGCTTGACAAATTGTCTATTGCACTTGAGGTAATTGGCTTTGTCAGCTCAAAGACTGATTCATCTCTCTTCATCTGGTCAAGGCTCTATATGCGTATACTTGTTGACGACATCATTCTTATACTCGGCCATATATTAATCCAGTGGAGTCTGTGGGGCGAACCCTACCCTCAAGGTCATCTAGACTTCTTTCTTGGCAGATAGGTTCCTCACCATTAAGGAATTATGCTGGCAGCGATATATTCTTAACCTGGGTAGCAAAAGGTCTCATACTATGGTGTCAAAAACATGGTGCAAAACTGCAATTGTCTCTGCGCAAATCTCATGTTTCATGCACGCGTCAAAGATGTTAAAATCAACTTTCACTTCACTAGAGAGAAATTGAAATGCAATGAATAGTAGCGCCACTTTCTCTCAACACATGACCAACTTGTCAATGCCTTTGCCAAGCCTCTTCCTAGTTCCTACTGTAATCATTTTATCTTTATGGTTTAAGCTTCAAGTTATTATTCGCCCTTAGCTCGTGGCAGTGCTGATATAGGCAATATAACAGGCCTTATTGCATTGTAGTGGGCTAGGTAATGTAGTCTTGTATTGTATTACTATTTGGTCTCCTTATATACGTTCATATTCTTATATTGAATTAAAAAGAACCCTGATTCTACCTGTACAATTATAAATATGACCAAATAGAGAAATCTCGTGAACCCATATACAATCAACCTACTGTAACCTTATATGCATAAAGATCGTTAAATTAGATTAAATCCAGCACCGATCAATAAACTAAAACCACGATTTTACCCCAACTAAAAAAATCAAAATGCTATTATTTACAAAGTAAATCAAAAACATACCAACAGGTACTTTGGGTTGAACAACAGCTATCTTAAACAAATCATTCAATTCCTTCTCTCTAGCCTTCTCTTCCTCTTTCTTTTTCTGTTAAATTGAAGGTTAAAATTAATAACTACCCAATTAAAAAGGACGATACACGTACTATAAAATCAATACAACGAAATGAATCGAATCGTAAAAAACAATACCTTTGCAGCAAGTTTGGAAGCATCGGGTTTAGGCTGTACATTCTGCTGAAGTGATTGGACATACTTTTGGACATTCTTGCTCTTGTTCTTGTTCTTTAGCCCAAATGTTTTGTCTTCAACAATTTTCTGCTTCTTCGCTAAATCCGCTTTTGATTGCTTCGGAGGCATCCTCTTGAAACAGAACCAATTCACAAGTTCAAACTTTTAGAATCTTAATTTTGTGCTGGTGCGAGGATTTTGATCGAACTGTTTGAACGATCACTATTATAGGAATCGAAAATCTGTTTACTGAATAGGGGTTTATACGAACCAGTTTTCTCACCGTACAACTTTAAAACAAGAAAAAGAAAAAGGGCTCAACAGTGAGGGGCATTAATGGCATTTGGGGTTTCTCAAGGGAATTAAAACCTAGTCCCTTTACTATTTACTAACATTTATACGGATAATTATGAATAGGTGTCATTATCTCTTAATATTAGATAAAATATATTAAAGATATGTATTATCCTAGATAAGATATTTGAATCTTGGATACTTATCTCTGATCTATTATACTCCTATATATATTGAGGATTACCTAATGAATAAGATGAACTTCTTCCTCTCTATTTTCTTCTCTTGTTCTCTCTATATTCACAACACGTTATCAGCACGAAGCTCTTTTAAATGAAGAATGAAAGTCTAATCACACGAAGCTTTATAGAAAATATTGCAGGAAGTATTTGGTAAATTACTACAAGAAAATGATGTTTCAGCGACGACAAAAGTCGTCGCTAAAAGTGGTCATGTCGTCGCAGAAACTCTTTTGCGAGGACAAGTCGTCGCGAAAAGGTCATCGCCGTAAGCCCGTATGCGAAACTTTTTAGACAGGACATGTCGTCGCCGAAAGTGGTTCATCTTTCACCGACGACTTTTATCGTCGCCAATACCCGATTTTCTAGAAAAATCAAAATTAAAATTAAAAACCCTTTTGCCAGGACATTTGTCGTCGCTAAAATCTATAGCGACGACGTTACTAGTCGCCAAAACCTTTTTTAATTTTGAATTACCCTTTTGAAAATCATTTTCAGCGACGACAATGTCGTCGCTAAAAGTGTTTTTAAATTTTTTTCAGTTTTTTATTTATTATTATATTTATCTGCTAGGTTTAACAAATCTAAAACTTAAAACTGTTTGTATACCAGTTTTTTAATACCAATGCATTTGCACAATCAAAGTTTAATGCAAAATAATAACATATTTTTTACAAACTAGTTTAATGTAATTAAATAACAAAATATCCCTAATATCCATCCTCATTCGAGTCGTCCTCATCCATATCATCACCGTCTTCCATCCTCATTCAAGTCCTCCTCATCCATATCATCATCGTCTTCCATCCTCATTCGAGTCCTCCTCATCCATATCATCATAATCCTCATTCGAGTCCTCATCCATACACAATAAAACTAATTAGGGATATATGTCATATACACAATAAAACTAATTAGGGATACATATACCATTTTCAAACTAACCTTTAAATTTACATATGAATATTTATAAAAATTAACCTTACACACAACTAATACATGTCATATACACAATTCAAACATACTTTAATACAATGGTTTGACAATAAAAACCTAACATGTCAAACATATAAAAATAACAAAAATTATCTTATCAAAATATTCTAA
>JAUEJL010030536.1:0-21368 GCA_032274825.1 Drosophyllum lusitanicum | reverse complement strand
CCTTTCTTGTCTTCCCCAAATTAATACCCAACGAACATCCTCTCCGCCGTAGTCTTCTAAAAATCTGAAATTAAACATGAAGACTCGAGAGCACCCGAAATAGGCCAGAATAAATAGAATATGCAAAAATGGAATATGAAACATATGCAAAACAACTAAAACGCTAAAAAAACTACTAAAAGAAATAAATAAAATGAACCTATCAGTTGTAACAAATGGTATTAGAATCATTGCCCTTCGGGTTGTAGTGAGTGAGAGACTTATGCATCTCCCGGGGTTTAGACTCTATGTATATTGGCTTGACGAGTTCGTTTAAGTGGGAAATTTTGTAACAACTCGTCTCATATTAAAACATCTTATAAGTTCAAAGTTTGAGATTACTAATAATTTTCACCATTGTTTTAAGTTGGTTACGAAGTTATTAGGATAGATCACAATTTTAGATTGTGAGGTGTTAACTTCACTAAAGGTTTTTGGAGCATTTAATTGAAGATGGAAAATTTAAAAAGAATATTCATAAAACCTATTTCTTTCCTATACATTTCGAGATTAAGAGTATAACAAATATTTGGAAGAAGGAAATGAATCAAAAGTTACTAGAAAAATGCAATTGATTTGTAAGCAAATTAGGCTTGAAGATGGAGAAATGCATAGTCGATTTGTATTAATGTATATATGTTTTGGTTGAAAATGGATAAATGGAATGATTTACGATAAGCTAGCTTAGTGACCGGTGTAATTTATGGTTAACGATGAATATTTGATGCAAATAATGACAAATAAAAAGAATGAATAATACTTTTATATTGTTGAAATTAAGATATTTTGTAAGACGTCTTTGTAACTATGAGACTCGATTAAAAGAAAAGGAGATAGTAAAATCAACTAATACATCTATGTGAGTACAATTGTATTTGTAGTTGAAGATTTACTTAAGGAATGGGTAAATTAATAAATGTGATAAAAAGTATCGATCATGATTTCTACCAATATGTATAAATCAATACTCGAAGTTATTAGAAGATAAACCTTAAATTGAAATACATGATATTTGCACAAGATTGTGTCAATTAAAAGAACATTGCTATTTTTATAGATATAATTTAAAGTAAGAGGATATATGCATAAGATTCGAGGAAATAATTTTGCTATCTTTATGATAAATGTTGTTATTTTAATTTAAGATTTTGGGGCATAAATTTTGCTTAAAACAGACTTTGTCAATTATTTTAGAGTTAAAATTGACCTTAATTTTAACCAAATGAATGGTTGAGATTACACAATTAAAACATGCTCATAATTTTGACTTAATATGCGCTAAGATCTTTTAATTAAATTGATTAATATTCATCTTTTATTAATTTTAAGATTAAGATATTAGCGTAACATAAGTTTTTACTTTTATTAATGAATGTAGCGAACATTTTGTTTGTCAAGATAGGTTTAAAAAGGTTATTTTTATACTAAAATAAGGGTATTGTGATATTAAAGAAAATTTATATGCATAGTAAGTAGGGTCACCACTTAATAGACAATACATGTCATGTAAAAGCTACATTACTCTTTAATTTCGCTTATATAACGGTCCAGATCCATATCATATTGACCAAATTTCAGAAAATTTATAAAATTGCTTTTTATAAAGCTAACTTTTAGGAAAACAATTTTCTAATTTAAAATTGTTTAGTTTTTTTTTTTTGTTTAAAACGTGATTTGTTATGACATCAACTTTTATAAATCATTTGTTGGTTTACTTGTGCTCCATGTTCAACTTGGGGAGGTTGAAGACCTCCGTACTAAGCTCCACGAGTAGTATTGTTTAAAAAAGATAATAAGTTTATATTATCTAGTTATCATAGCACAGGAGAACTTGGTGTAAGGAAATATTCTTCGCCCCATTATCGAATGTCACACATTGTCTTTTTCACATTACCAAGTGTTTATATTATACTCTATTAAAAGATTGAATCTTACTTTATAGACCAAGCTCTAACTAATATTTGAGTATCAAAATTTCAAACAGTTTGTGCTCGATACTCAACTCTAACCTAGGTTATACTAGCAGTTGACTAGTACACACATCATGTTAGACATCATTTAGGTCATTGTCGCTTTCCTAAATTTAAAACTTAGGTGTGCTTCGAAATATACACCTTTGTTCATTCTTAAATGACCAATTTCCATAATTCAACCCATTAACTTTACCTTTTCTAATGTTTGTATCTTCCTTTTAAAAGTTGATCATGCCTGATGCTGACTTAGGTCTTGAAATAATAATACTTGAAGTATGATTCGATCATGCTCACTTGATCTTCGTTCAACATTCTCTTATCATTTTGTGCCTTAAAGTTTTGCTCCATACTTTGGATGGTCAAACCGACCATGGACTTCATGTCCCGCCTTTTTTGAACAGTAGAGAAGTATTTCATTCCAATCAGATTTGTCATTACATATGACAGAAGCCATTGTAGTTCTCAGAGGATACCACGCCTAAAACAAACTTACAAGTCTTCATGGTCCTAATACATACATATGAGAAACAAATCCCCAAATAACATGTACAAAGAAATTGTATCATCACATCGTCCACATTGACCAGATTGAATCATCAGTTGAAGTGTGCACCCCATAAAACATACAATACCTTCATAGTATGCAATCACAATATTAAAATATGTGTTGGAACATTAGGGTCAACAACAGAAGGCTTGAGCTACCTCCTTCTCCTGACCGTCTGCTAAATCTGAAAGACCCCAATTGAAGGCTGAACTACCTCCTATCATCAATATGCCTAGCTAAATTCTACCAATTGCTAGATAAGTTATTAAGGAGTCTAGTGTCACATTGATACAAGACATGTCCATCAAATATTCACAAACCACAAATTCAGTTAATTGAGGTGTCGATGGAGGAATGTTGCTATCAATGAACTTTGATAATTTATAGTTATTCGGATTGTGACAATTTGTTTCCAGCTAATTAATTTAATTGCCTCCATTTAGCTTTTTGAAAAGTGTTAAGAGTATTGTTTTACAGACTTTGTAATGTGCTTTATAAGGGTCTCTGGTTATTTCACTCATTGCTAATTGGTTTTGAGTTAGAACTCCGCAAATTTACATGATATCAGAGTCAGATCCACCCATGACTGGTCAAACGGCAACACATTTCATGTAACCCATAAGTATCTACGTGTTAGGCCCAAAGAACGTCACACGTGATGAGGTGACGTGTTAAATATTATATCATATGTGACGAGTGTGACTTTTTAATGTATTTTATAAAAGACATAAGTTACTTTACTAATTATCAATTGATTTTAAGTTGAAACTCTGTAAACTTTACCAAAAAGAAAGTTCAACACTTTAAAAAATTTTGTAAACATATCCTTAGTTGTAGTAAGTTTTGTTGCATAGCTCTTTAACCTTATGATGAAAACCACACCAACCGGTTTAATATGAGCGCGAGTGCGCGACTTAAATCCTCACACCTGGCATTTCTGATAATCGAAATATACCATATTATGACTTAAAGACAGAATTGGGGGTGTAGCTCATATGGTAGAGCGCTCGCTTCGCATGCGAGAGGCACGGGGTTCGATTCCCCGCACCTCCATTGTATTATATTTTTTGATTTTTTTCACATATTCAAAAAATATCAGACTGAAATCCACTACTTGAAATTATTGGACTTTCAGTGGACCTTAGCTACACTTGATTGATTTTTTCAACTCTCTGCTCTGCTCCCTGACTAAACCGTTTTGGACGTACCGTCGGTGTGCGTTTTCGCCGCCGTGAGTCATTCACCGGAGCTCTGCTCCCTGCCTAAACCGTTTTGGACGAACCGTCGGTCTGCGTTTTCGCCGCCGTGAGTCATTCACCGGAGTTACTCCCACACTTGAACCAGTCAATTGTAGGTCTGCGATGACGATGCCAATACCTTCTCGTCAGTTATTCATCGACGGCGACTGGAGAGAACCTGTTAAGAAGACCCGCATCCCCGTTATCAATCCCGCCACCGAGCAGATTATCGGTATTAATTAGCCAATCGCTTCCCCTTCACTCTACCGACGCGCACTCACTCACTTATCTACTAAATTCCGTGTCTCGATGATCAAACTGGAATTAGCTTTTCATATAGTTGATTGTTTATTGTTTATTTTTAAGCATTCATATATGTTATTTTTCCTGTATTGATCGGAAAATGATAGTAAGGTCCAGTTTACAGTATTCTTCAGATCTCAACATTTTTAGTTATTTTTCAGATCTCAACATTTTTAGTTACTTTTAGATGTTTAGGTGATGTTTAGGTGATGTTTGGCAGTGCATTTTGAAAGTGATTAAAGCGATGGAGTAATCAATTCAACATAATCAGATAACTAATCAGCTCCTTGATTAGTTGGCAAATTTGGATGATTTTTAGGATTTACACGGAAAATGACCTCAAATTAATCAGATAATTAGAATAAATTTTATTATACCTAGTCACACACTGATTATTGAAAACTGATTATTTAAACCCGTAATTGATTAGATAATAATAGTGGGTTTCATTATACAGCTTTGAATATTTTGCAACTTAAATACTAAATAATTGTATAAATTTACTTTCAAATTGCAAATTCTCCAGAAAAAGAAAATTAGAAGTCTATGTTGTGCTTGTGCATATCCATTGTTACTAATTTAATGTTTGAGATGTCTATTTTGGCTTCGAAAAATGGATAAGCACAATGAGGCTTCAATTTTTCCAAAAGTCAAATCTCTTTTTTCCCCCTCCTTTGTGTATTTGTACTTGCTTGATTTTTGGTATCTAAACTTGTATCTGGGTTTGGGGGGGAATGTGTTCAGG
Organism: Drosophyllum lusitanicum; assembly: GCA_032274825.1. Taxonomy (NCBI): domain Eukaryota; kingdom Viridiplantae; phylum Streptophyta; class Magnoliopsida; order Caryophyllales; family Drosophyllaceae; genus Drosophyllum; species Drosophyllum lusitanicum. The sequence continues at coordinate 16,523 of JAUEJL010030536.1, read as the reverse complement.
GGATATTCCAGCTGCTACAGCTGAAGATGTTAATGTTGCTGTGGAAGCTGCTCAAAAAGCTCTTAAAAGCAATGGAGGAAAAGATTGGGCATCAGCTTCAGGGGCTCATCGTGCCAAGTATTTGCGTGCAATTGCTTCAAAGGTGTGCAATGGTCTTTGGTGATATTGTCTGTTATTACAATTTACATAGATCCGCTTTTCCAAAAAAAGGTTAAAAGCTAGGTGCAGTTCGGTATGTTCGATGGTGTTTGGCATTGCATTCTAAATACGATTATGGGATTTCGAATAATAATCAACTGTACTTGAACTAGCTACTTAGATGGTGTTTGGATATGTTCTTGCTGCTTGAAAGCTTGAAATTTTCTGATTACTTAAGGATTTAGAAATGAATGACCCATAAATAATATATTATCCAAAGCAGTTATGTTGCAGCTACTCTTTTTTTATTGCTAGACAATCGAATGATCAGAATCAGGTTCACTATACCCAGATACTACTGTGATACGTTGCTATATTAGAACACAATAAGCAGATGATCTTTACCAAAACATGATCACCTCCTTTGACTTCTTTTCTACAATTCCTAAAGTCTCAATCAATGTGCAGGTAATGGAGAAAAAATCTGAACTTGCAAAACTTGAAGCCATCGATTGTGGAAAACCGCTTGAAGAAGCATTATGGGATATGGTATTTTTGTTGCAAATTAATTATTAAAAAACATCCTTAGGTTTTTTAATGAATTAACTGTCTTATTTTTCTATTCTTATAATTTAGGACGACGTTGTTGGATGCTTTGAGTACAATGCGGATCTGGCTGAAAAGTTGGATGGAAAGCAAAACATGCCTGTTTCTCTTCCAATGGATACATTTAAGTGTCATCTTATTAGGGAACCCATTGGTGTAGTTGGGTTAATTACTCCATGGTATACTTTCTTTCCTTAATGTTATGCTTTTAATATTGCAATCTTGTTGTTTTCATCATATTATTCCGCGAAAATCATAAATTATTTATAGGAATTACCCTTTGCTGATGGCTACATGGAAAGTTGCTCCTGCACTGGCAGCTGGCTGTGCTGCTATACTTAAACCATCAGAGTTAGCATCTATGTAAGTCCTAGTTGATAAAAGTATAAAACCACCACTTTCTCATTTCAGAAGTTTGCTACACTTGCTTGTATGAAAGGCAGAAAAAAGTATGTGTGGGTGGATTGTTTACCGAGTATCGATGTGTGCTGGTCAAAACGGGGTATTTTTTACTTGTTTGGTTGGGTCGGATCAACCCAATACGCTTGTTCATGTTTTTTTTAAGTTTAAGTAGTTAATCACTGATAAGTATAAGTACAAAAATCATATTTTTCAACAAAATTTTATTATATACTTATATCATATACGTATTAAAAATACATTTTGGAGTGACGACTTTCAACCCGTTTGATCATGTGACCCTCTTCTTTAGCTATTTTCTTTACTAGTTTGACCAGAGTTTGAGATAAAAACATAACCTGAATCATCCCCCTCTTCATAATGAGTTGTCGAAATTTTCGACCTTTAGCTTTCTATTCATGACATGTTATCCACTTTTAGTACCTGCCTGGAACTGGGTGAAATATGCCGAGAGGTGGGTCTCCCTCCTGGTGTTCTCAATATTTTGCCTGGATTAGGCCCAGAAGCTGGTGCATCATTGGCATCTCATCCTGATGTTGATAAGGTCTAGTTTTCATTTCATTTAAATCATCAAATGCCTTTTTCTGCATTTACATGTTTAACGCTCCACTTTTCCTAGGGTTACATCGACCTCGTTTAAAGAAGCATTTACATAACAACATTCTGAACAGAATCTAACATTTTGTCTCTGTTCTTTCCCCTCTACTGCTACTGCCAAGCAGTATTTTGCCAGGGTTTTGAATTGAAAAACATTTGGGTAATCTTAGACTTTAGTTGGATTCATAAGTTTTCCTGGGGTTCAATTTTGTAGATTTACCTCATTTAACCCTAGAGAAAAGTGGGATGTCACAATTTTTGTTCATCACCACATTTTGTGTTCTAAAATAGTAATAATAATGTTCTAAAAATATATCAGTTCTTTTACAGATTGCATTTACAGGAAGCAGTGCCACTGGAAGCAAGGTTATGACTGCCGCTGCTCAAAATGTTAAGGTATCAGTTACAGACAACTCTTTCAATCTATTTTTAATATAGGGAAAAAAAGAGGAATAAAATCATATGAACAAAAATCATGGATCCATTTCTCGATTGACATCATGTAACAATTTGGTTAAAGTTGGGTTTCCTTCTTATATTATCTTCATACTTTGTCAGCCCGTTACACTTGAACTTGGTGGGAAAAGTCCAATACTGGTATTTGATGATGTTGATATTGATAGAGGTTTGTCTCTCTTTATATCTATGTGAAATTTGTTTTAGTTATAGCAGAGCAAATATAGATAATATCTCAATTACAGTTTTATGATATACACAAGTTTTTCTCTTGATAAATAGCTGTTGAATGGACCCTCTTTGGTTGCTTTTGGACAAATGGTCAAATATGCAGTGCAACATCTCGCCTTCTAGTGCATGTAAGTATATCATAATACTGCTAGATATTTGGTGGGATAACAAATACTTAATACTTATTTCTTGCACTTCTTCCAGGAAAGTATTGCTAAAGAGTTTATAAGCAAGCTTGTTCAGTGGTCTAAAAACATCAAGATTTCTGACCCCTTAGAGGATGGTTGTAGGCTTGGCCCTATAGTGAGTGGTGGACAGGTAAGAAATGGATTTTTTTTAAGAAAAAGAAAACTAGTACAAGTTTTTGTATGAATTTGCTGAATTTCTTGGCTCTCCCCCTGTATTTGGCTCCATAAATTTTAATGTTGTTACTTTGAAGTAATAATGATTAAGTGTCTAAGTTTAGCTCTTCGATATTTCAGTATGAAAAGGTGTTGAAGTTTGTATCGACAGCCAAAAGTGAAGGTGCAACGGTTTTATTTGGAGGGGAACGCCCTCAGGTATGAAGTTCTTTTTTTTGCCTTTTAGCATAAGACTTAAAACTTACATGTTTATTAAATGCAGCATTTGGAAAAAGGATTTTATATTGAGCCAACCGTCATTACTAATGTTACCACCTCCATGCAAATTTGGCAAGAGGAAGTTTTCGGACCTGTTCTCTGTGTAAAAACATTTGCAACAGAAGAAGAAGCAATTGAATTAGCCAACGATACGCGGTGAGTTAACCTCATATGGGTTTTCATATTTGGTTTTTGTTCTCTTGTTATATATTTATTTCATGGTTTTTTTACAGTTACGGATTAGGTAGTGCGGTGATATCTAATGATTTGGAAAGGTGTGAGCGTGTAGCAAAGGTAATGAATACCATTATTACTTTCGTTCGTTCATACCATTTCTTTATGCTCTCTATTCCACGTTTTTGGAAACTTCCTCCATCCTTATGAAATTTGCTAAGTTTACTTGCTCATGGTTAAAAGTAAAATGTACAAAAAGATTTTTGGTAAACTCGGCTTAATTTCATTAGTACATCCTTGAACATGGGGATTACTTTAAAATTTTGAATCTTTCCTGATAGAAGTTAAAGAAATTTTTCCTTCTATGAATAAAGTTAAGGTGGACCGTTTTGACCAATTTACTTTTTAATGGACCAATTTGGGTTAAGTTTTAGCTTTAATGGGTAAGACAGGTTATTTTAATAAAATAAGCTAAAGATAAATTAGCCAAATGTGTCAAACGACTCAAAAGTCTCACAAAGTGTATTTTTAAGGGACAACTATGCAAAATAACAACATACTTCGACACTTCTATCAACGATGACAATAGACTTTGAGAATTATAAGAAATAGCAAAATACTTGCATTTTTTCATCAATCACAGCAACTATGAGTTATATTAAATTACTATTATTTGTAAAAAGAAATGAAATTTAGGATTGATAAAAAAGTATATGCTATGAATCGGTAAAAAAATGAAAATATGTTGCTCTTTTTTGGGTAATTTTCAAAATACATTGCTATTGCTGATAAAAGTGTGAAAGTTGTGTTATTGTTTTTCACAATTATCCATTTCTGTAATGAATATATCATTTTAAAGCTATTTATTCCAAAACTTAGATTATTATTTGAATTATATAGTTTTTATCATAGCATATAATTTAACAAACTATTTATAATAAAATTCAAACTCTTGGACATGGTGTTTTTGGTTAACCATACCAGAAAATACTCTTTTTGACCTGAACCTGTTATACACCTCGTTATGCCACCTTTATAAACAAGTGAGTTGGCTTTTAGAAACATATGTGCACGATGAGATGATTCTTTTATCATTTTAACTACCTCAACGTTTTGCTTTCTTTTTTCTTTTTTGTCTTTCTCTAGGCTATTGAGGCAGGTTGCGTGTGGGTCAATTGCTCACAGCCATGCTTCTGTCAAGCTCCGTGGGGTGGCAACAAGCGTAGTGGTTTCGGTCGTGAACTAGGAGAATGGTGATTTAGAAAACTTTTATAATAATTTTTTTTGTATAATTCGTTGGTGTATATATAATGACCCATCTGTGTCTCTTTCCAGGGGTCTGGAGAACTACCAGAATGTGAAGCAGGTGACTCGTTATATTTCTGATGAACCATGGGGTTGGTACAAGTCTCCGTCTCATAACAAGTAAGAGCTCAATGTACTACCAATAAATGATGGCATTAGCATAATTCTCTTGCCTAATAAGCCAAGTTACTAGTTCAATAAGAAAGAATGCAAACCCATATGTCGATATTTGAATTTGAGGCCGGTGCCACTAGCTTATTTGACAGGCGAGTATGTTGTATTTTTGTTCTATTAAAAACTTGGGCGTTGACCCGACACCTAAATTCATCTTCAGACGTTTCTTAATCGCACTTCCTTGCAATCTCGTGGCAGACTTGATGATAATTTGATTGAAATGCATAATGGGGTTTTAAGTTTGCTGGATTTGGGTGCCTTTGTTTGTTAGTTTCTTTTTATTGTTTTCAACTAGTAATCAGGTAGGTTTAGCAGTGGTAAAGTTAATATTGGTTATAGACATTTCATTAATAAATTTAATTTGGTGAAAATTGCATAGAAATAATTTGTTGTAGGTCTCAATGTATACTTAAAGAGGTGTACAGTGTATGCAACTTTTATCCAATACAGGGAAACCTACTTTTTACAATGGTAATTTTAGTACAAGTATGTTAAATGCATACCTTTTATCAGCAAATTACCTTTATTTCATGTCAAAATTAACCTCTTTCGAAACTTTAGTAAATGTAGATTCCCAAATAAAGCATATATATACCTTCCGTGCATTGATCTTCAATGCACTTTTTCATCATTCGACAATCATGACTAGTAGAAAGGTCAAACATGAGCAAAAAGTCAGTCACCATTTCACGTCGTTTAGCCATCAAATGCCATCTTAACATTTCAAACAAGTTAACTTTTTATACATTCTTTGTATTAACTGAAAAATAATTTCTAAAATTGAAAAGCTAATTAAATATGTTTTAAACAATCTCTACTACTCTAAATAAGAGTTTGTTCTTTGGACTAAAAAGTTATGTAATTCTAATGCATATTTTACAGTACTTTAAAAAATAATTATTTAAATGAAATTTGTGTTGAATTTAATGCAAGGTTCTAAATTACGTGAGGCACGGCATGGCGGCATGGTTAAGCCTTAAGCCTCAAGCCTGGAAGCCATCGCAAGGCCACGGCATTCCCTAAGCCGTGAGTTAAGGCGGAAATTTTTTATATAAATTTTATATTATACAATTATACAAACTAAAATACATAATCACTTAACTATAGATTTATAACATAGTTTAATAAAGGTTTTGTTTGAAACTGCCTCTGAATATGACATGTTGTTTAATAAAGGTTTTGAATTATGCAAATTATCATTTTAATCTTAATAGTGATTTATTATATTATATTACAAGATATGATGATATAATTGTTTAACAAGACAGCCTATGTAAAAGAAAGGGTATTATGGTAAAAATACTTGATGCTTAATTATTCAGAATGTACTTTAAGGTGGAATGATTCAACATTGTTCTTCTATTTCATTCAGAGACGGCAATCAAACGCGTTGAATGCTGAACGATTCAACATTCAGGTTTCATCCAGCAGCAAACAAACAGCCCCTAAGACTTGAAGATCATATATGTTTCCAATTTTGCTTGACGTGTTTACTGTTTGGCGTGAAAGGATCTTTTAATTAAGCTGCACTAGTAATAAACAGCAAATATACGATTTAGGGTTCATTTTGCTTTGGCATCTTAAAGTGTGGATTTATATATAAGCTCCCAAGTAAGTTTTATATCACGATTAAACTAGCTATTAGCTAGAAATTAACAATACCTTGACCACAAATCCAACCACTTTACACTTCCTCCGTATCATCTTCATTCTCTTCACAGTTTGTCTTCATCTTTTTCTCACTTAAATTCATACTTCATCGATAAAATTGATTGGTTTTGAAGCTTCTTATTGATCTCTTTCTAGCCACACCTTAAAGTCATCAAATACAGCATCAAACCAACCACAACATGATTATTGAAGATAGCAGGTATACTCAAATCCAAGTCCATTGGACATTTGCCGAGACTTGTGAAATAAGTCATTGGCGAAATAAAGAATTACGAGACAAGGATACATATCTGAATCTTCGTCATGATCTCGTGGAGCAATTTGGAGCCTTCAACGAAATTACAAGTGATTTTTTTTGTATCTCTATCCTTAAAAATTGTACTTTTTAAAATTAATGTATTTATTATTTTGCTATATTTTAGTTTTAAGAATTTTAAAGGAATTTTATTTCCTCTTATTTTAAAAGTCTTAATTTAAATTTATTGTATGAGTAAATTACATATTTGGTCCATGTGGTTTGCTACTAATTACTCTGGCAGTCCTTAAACTTTATTTATTACGCTGATAGTCCCTACTGTTTGGACTTTGTAACAATAATAGTCCCTATATGCTTCTTGTGCATTTAAAATGACCATAATACTCTTTTATTATTAGTTTGTTATTTTTTATTACTCTTATTTATTTTTAAAATAATATATTAATAAAAATAAAATTAACTTAAAGGCTTTAAACTGTCACCACCACCTGAAACTACCCCCGTCTATCATCCCTAACCATCTCTTACCACCGTGTACTTACCACCCACCAACCCCTAACCACTGTTGATCACCACTCACCAATTACCACCACTCACCATCGTCCCCAGTCAAGAACTTACAAATCACCACACACCACCCAACCACCAACAAAAGAACCCATTAAAGTGTTTACCGTCACTACCCTCCCTGCCTCCGATGGACCAAGAACAAAATCAAAATCAAGAATCATAGACCCAAAATTGAACCAAAGATAAAAATCAGAATTGAGAATCACACACCCAAAATCGAATGGCGAAGATTTCCATTCACCCCATTCCCATCAAAACCTAATAAAAGATCCAAATCAGAAGAACCAAAACCATAATATGTTGGTCTTCTCCGGCAGATCAAAGAACCAAAATAAAAAAAAATCCATGATTTGAACAAACGAAATCAAAACTAGAAACCCTAATCTGTTAGTTTTCTCACGCAGATCGATACGAAGGAAATCGAAAATGGAAACCCAATGAAATCGAAACTAGAAGTCAACAGCAGTATCTTTGGTCTTCTCCGGTGATGACAACGATGGACGGTGTTGGCGATGATGTGGCAGTGGGATGTGAGGTGCAAGAGAGAGAGAGAGAGAGAGAGAGCAAGTGTGGTGTCGCAAAGAAAAGGGAACACAGTCTGGAGTGGAGAAAAAAGGGAGGATGTCTCCGGCGATGGTGGACGGTGGTGGCATGAGTGGGGTCTCTGACGAGGATGGTGGCTAGGAGTGTTCTTTGGTCAGGTTATTCAGGTTTAAGGTAATAAAATGTTAACCGATAACCGATCCGAATAAGAATCGGGTTATTCGGTTTTCGGGTCGATTCAGGTTTAGGGTTAATCGGGTACAACCGAATAGGAATTTATTGTTTGGCATTTTGTGTTTCAATCATTGTGAAATTAGACAAATAGGGTTATTTTATTTCAATCATTGTGGAATTAATAACACTTGAAAGAAGTTTATGCAAAAGATATTTTTTTACCTTCTTGCATTGCACCTTCATCCGATAATCACACGATCAAATCACAAGTTAATTTTTCGTAGCTCTACAATAAATGCATAATGTTATCATTAGATAATGCAACTTTAAGTAAATTATAAAAGTAAAAAGATTTAATTAAAGAAATACCTTCATCAAGTTGAGTTATTTCGTTTAAGTAAAAACTTTAAGATTATTTGTTATAAATTACTAAAAGTCTAGAATCATAAAATGTGGAGTAATTTCGTTTAATTGAATTGGGGCTGCAAATTGTCTAAGATATATTGTGAGTTGTGGGTTGTGGTGTGGTTGACCCATTCGTAACCTAAAGGCAAGTATAAATGTATAGTTAGTTAAAATATATAATAATTAAAAAAACCTTAAAATTCTTAACCGGGTCACCCGAATTTCTTTTTTTTCTAACTGCCACCCGACCCGAATAAGGCCATTGTTAACCAGGGTACCCGAATTAGACACCCGAAAACCGATTAAACCGACCTGATTAACCCGAATATGATTCGGGTCGGTCGGTTTATTCGGGTTCGGTTTTTTCGACACCCTAATGGTGGCGGCGGCGGGGGGCTGAGAGAGGAGTGTGGAGCCAGTGGGGTGTATATATATAAATGTATATAATAAAATATGTATTATTTAATAGTTTTAATAATATTTTTAAATTAAGAAAAATAAGAAAAAATAAAACAAGGGTATAATGGTCTTTTTTAAGTGTAGAAGTAAGGATACTTTGGTCTTTTTAGATGCATCAGGGACTATCAGTGTTATAAAGTCTAAACAGTGAGGACTACCAGCGTAATAAATAAAGTTTAAGGACTCTTAGTGTAATTAGTAGCAAACCACAGGGACCAAACGTGTAATTTACTCTTATTGTATGCTTGGATATCTTATGTTTTCGTTTGCACTAATGTTTTATTTATATATTGTGCAAAACTAAATGTTTTATTGTAATATCCATGTCGATATTAAACTATTGTAAGCAATTTTGTATTGTTATTTTACTTTTTCCCCAATGTTGAATTTCTCACTTACGTAAAGTATGATTTTTTAAATTGATTTTATTTAGACTAACCTTACGTGCTTATCACATTTACGTATACTCATAGTTTTAGAGTTTTATGCGATTTAAATGATCGTCTTATAAACATATTTATTATTAGTAGTAATAATAATAACAATAGTAATTATAAAAAAAATATGAATTATGTTACGATTTAAATGTAATCTTATATAAATTGAAAGTGAAAAATGAAAATCTATTTAGTGGTGAAAAATGAAAATCGAAGATTATATGTAACTTATATAAATTAAAAGGTGAAAAGTAAAAACATAATAGGGTTAAAAAAGAAAAAATGAAATGAATAGTGTTCTTTTTGTGTGAATTTGGTTATAATAGGGATTTAAACGAGCCGAGCTGAGCTAGACACTTATCGAGCTGGCTAGTTAAGGCTTTTTAAGGCTCAAGCTCGGCTCGTTTAGAGCTTATGATGTTGAGCTCGAGCTCGGCTTGTTTAATGTTTATGAAGCTCGGGCCCGTCTCGTTTAAGCTAGGCTCGTTTAGGCTCGGGTATTATTTTGATATTTTTATTAAAACGATATTTATAATTATTAAAAATTAAACATATAAAATATAAATTATATTATATATGGAGCTCGTTTAGGCTCGTTTAAGCTCGCGAGCCCACTCTTTGAAGCTCGAGTTCGGCTCGTTTATTAAATGAGATTTAATCTAGGCTCGAGCTCGTTAAAGCTCGGCTCGTTTCGAGCTTTTAACGATCCGAGCTCGAGTAGCTCACGAGTAGCTCGGCTCATTTACATCCCTAGGTTATAAGATCATGTGTATGGCACCTCATATTCTCTCTTACAATCTTACATCAATTCTATATCAGTGTCACATTATTTTTTTTTCCTTCCATTTCTCTCCCTTATCCCAAATACAAGTATAACCCAACTAACCTAATCTTTTTCATCCCTTCTCTCTCTTACCGACCACCTAACCTGAAGGGGGGCACGTAGGGGTGTTCCTCGGTTACCCGATGAGCCCGACGAGCAACTGTTACTCGTGGCCTAAGGTGTAATAAAGGAAACCCTAATTTTACTTTTTCCTAGATGTAATTTTCGGAAAACATAAAAGAAAAGTAGAACAAAATTAAAAACTTTAATTTAAAACCTAAACGGAACAAAAGATGAGGTATTGATAAAACAAGTTGTCTTAATTTGATACCGATGTTCGGTTTTACCGAGCTAAAGAACAATTTTTATACAAAAATGGCTACTTTTGATTGTTAGATTAAAGTTACAACAGAAGCGAATAAAAAAAACATGATTATTATCAGGGAAGGAACTTAGGGGTGTTTGGGATTGCGATTTGAAAATAGATTATGCGTCTTTAATAATTAGAATCAGATAATCAGCTGTAAAAGAACGTGCTACTGAATAATAGTATTTGGATTTGATTATGTTGCTTCATATCGCAATAATCTGATAATCATTTTTTTAAGTGCTTAGCAAAGTAGATTAATTGATTTTTAATGGGTAAAATCACAATAATCAAATAATCAGTTTGAAAAAGGAACTCAAAAGTAGATTCTCAAAACTGCGTTTTGTAGTTTTCAAAATGCAAATAATTGATTTTTGAAAACATACCCCCAAACACTTTAAACTAATTATCTGCGATTTCAACTCATAATAATCAAATAATCAGTTTTTAAACGCAATCCCAAACACCCTCTTAATAGGGGTAGGGAGGGTTGTGGCCCCTTCAAAATTTTTGGCTCAATTAATATTTTACTATAATTTATATAATAAAATACTTGTATCTTAAAAGAAATTAAAGGGTGACCCCTTCCAAAATAAAATTATTACATTTGGCCCTCCCGAAAATATTGTTCAAGTTCCGCCACCGATTATTTATTATCTTAACTATAAAACCCAAAGTGTGTCTAGTTTTCTTAAAATACTTCCAAAACTAAACCACCAAGAAGAGTTCAATATCCAGTAGGGGTATATTTTTCTAGTATGGGTCATTATTCTTTTAGGGGTTACATATCTAATATTTCTTGTAGGGGGTTATGTTTTTAGTAAGGGTCATTAATATGCAGATGTGTCTATTCCATCTTTTCTTCCTTTTTTTTAACTTGGCTCCTTTTTTTAACTTGGCTGCAAGAAATAGATGGGTGTTACTATTTGGATCAATTACAATTTTCAATGCAGAACATACACTTATATATATATATATATATTATATCAAAGGAGTCAATTTAGATTTATAAATGGTCCAAATAGAATTACAATAATGTAATGGATAATGCCACCAGATACATTTGACCTGTAAAATACAATGTTGTGTAGTGACTCATGCAAGGTCCAGCTGGCCTTCTTCCTCGCCTGAATTCTTTTGCAATCCCGATTAGTAGCAACCATCTATAGGAATTCAATATAAGAACAATCCTGAGATATAGCAACCATGCATCTATGCTAGGTCCAGCTGAGCCTTCTTCCTCGTCTTAGCTCGTGAAGCAATCTCCTGAAGACCTGCTCGTTAGTGGTATGACGAGCTCGTGAAGCAATCAAAAGGTTAGATTTCAGAATGAAAATAAAATTCGTGCTAACGTGGCGGTTAGTGATATAGTGATGCATGTTATTACTGGTGGGGTGTTAACGACAAATCAGTGATGCCAATATGACGATTAGTGATGGCATAATGACTAGAGATGCTCTTACTACCACCTTTGTGGAAGGAGATGATATAGATCTGTAAATCTGTTGGTGTAACTAAATTAGACTAAATTCATGTGTTCTCTTCAGTAGTCTCCACCATATTTATTGTTTCAGGTATCTTGTTTAGTTGATTTTAGTGCATCACAGAGAGTGGTAATCCACTGAAATTTTGCTTAAAAACCACAAGTTGTTGCATATGTGACTCAGTTTGACCTTTTGGTCCTTTTTGCTCCAGTATACACCTTTGCGGCTTTGCGCAGTCTTTCTTATCATGTGCATCAAACTTTAGTACCTTTTATTGTGTGTATTGAACTTTTATTTTATTGTTACTGTATGTAATTTAGTTACATACGATAGAAATATGATACAAGTTTAGTACATACACAATAAAAGGTTTTGAAATTTGATACACGACAAGAAAGAATACAAAGTTAGATACCTTTTGGTAAAGTAAGACTCGTATGAAGGCAACTTTAGGTGACAAATTTGAAACAAAATGGGGAAAAAGGAACTACTAAAATGAACATTCAAATAAAGATTAATCAGAAAAAACAATACATTTGTTTAGGTCTAACCTAAAATGAACATTCTAACACTAACAAGACTTGATCTATCAACTCTTGAGGATGGCAATTTCTAGCCATCACTTCTAATCAATTTCTAACAAAGAATGACTCTTCTGATCTGCACTCTAAATTACTCCGATCGGGTCCATTTCAGCAACTTCAGAATACCAGGTCTTCCATGCATCCATGTAATGAACAAACAGATCTCTCAAGGCTGCAATTCACCACAAACATAAAAACATGTCACTATCTTTTTACCCACATAAATAATACTAATTATGATCAAGAAATCATATCCAGCTACAAAACATTCAACAATGGCAATTCCTCAAAACATCAAATCCTGCTAATTTGGCATGTGATAAAATAAAAGTCTTCTACTAAAAAATCAAAACCAAAAAAAGCTCAAAAGATACCTTGACTGTGATACTGTGGGCGATAAGTTGAGGCTAGACTTTCCCAATCGTGATTCTTCTTTACTTTATTACTCTCATCATCACAGGATTTAGGCTGACCAACAGGACCTGAAAGACCAGACTGGTCATGACCCTGATTAGAATTGAACCCGCTAGTGTTCCATTTGGCTGGCTGATATTCATCTTGAAGGTGCGACGGTTTCACATCATGGTATGCAGCCAGATCAATAGGTGAAACCAACTTGCTTCTTTTGAAATCAACGTTTGTTAGCTCAGTCCCAAATGCCCTTTTCTTCGATTCCTTATGAGCGATAATAGCATTGGTTGTGCCTGTTTGACATATCATCCCCAACCACCTAAATGCAGGCTTTCGAGTTTCTGGGTGATGGATCTGTTTATCATACAGGAAATTTGAGGTTATCAGAAAGTTAAAAAACACCGAAAAAATATACTATCTAGACATCAAAAACGTCATACAAATACAAAGTAAGCATGACTATATCAAGATATATGTCATCATCACAAAGCACACGTAATATGGTATACCTTCTCAATGAAGTTCATGGAAGACAACACATTAGCAATATCATATAATCGTCTGACTTTAGCTGCAGAGAGATTTCCAGATTACCATTAGCTGCAAATCTACAATGTAAGATTTATTCATGTAAGTGATTTAAAAGCAGTTTCGAGAGTTGTTTACTTCTTGTCAATGATGGATTATGAGCATCACCGAGCAATATCTTTGCAGCATCCTCAAGAGATAGCATATCCGACTAAAAGAAAATTATGCAGATAAATAAAGTGGAACTCATCAACAAATTTTTTTAGGAGAAATTTTTAAGAATGATAGAGTAAATAAAAAATTCACTTACATTGGTGCATAGGAAAAGCTTGAGAAAGTTCTTCGTAAGAAGCCCCAAAGATTTTTCCTTCCGATTTTCTGATTAACAAAACAGATTTATAAAAGATATTAAATGTCAATAAACATCTTTCTTATTACTGAAGAGCATAATGTCTATGTTTTCTGGTTTAATAACCATGGTCTGATTGTATCAAAGGGAACCTTCTATTCCTCTCAAGAATATGATATTCTTATGAATCCATGTTAGTGTCTATGATGTTATGCAACTAACACCATAAGCGTGTAGGTCCTTAACATAAGTTAGAAAAGCATCAATTTTAATTTAACCCTTTAACAAAAACTTAAAATTGCTGCAGTTTAGATGAAAAGAGAGTACCTGATTTTAATGACCCTGGAGTTTTATGCATGGAATCACTAGGATTGCAAGATCTTTCATCTTCTTCGTCATCTGAAACCTAAAGACCCAAATATAATGAAATATTAACTTCAGTTTTCTAACACCCCTAAAGTTTGTCCATGGGAAAAACATTAACTGGTTTGTATTTTGTAAACCCTGAACTTACCTTTCCAGATTTACTATCAATCGGTTCATCAGTATTCCTGAAACCTTCTTCCTGTTAATGGATTAGAACATTAAAACGAATAACAATAATAACAATAATCAGTCTTGTAAAGCCAATTCAAGCTGAAATTTTGTTCAACAAAAATTCCTGTTTGCACTAAATTATGCAAATGGACATATTTAATCACCTTTAGCTGATCTAGAGCCTTTGGGATTGCTCCAATTCCTTTCCAGTAATATGTATTTTTGGCCTTTCTTACAAGAACCTGTTCAATTCAGCACAAATGACAGATCTGATATGATTTCTCAAATATGCTCAAAGGACTTGAAAATATTACAGACGAAATCATACACCAACGCTTTCAAGAACATTGACAATATCGTAAATCCGTCGTCTTTCAACCCCTGAAATCCAAAAAAGTACCATCAAATTACTAGATTCTTGAAATCCATCAAAAGTAAAAAGTACAAATTACATTTTATCAAGTTTTGGATAACATCAAACAGAAGAAAGTACCTAGCCTTGATGCTGCTTCATCCAATCCAACGGTTTCAATACCATCTCGATTGTACAAACTTAAGAAACTGTTTAAGCAAAATAATTGCATTATTAACTGATGTGTAAACACAAAGATCGGAAGAAATGAGTACAAAATCCATGGAATTGGGATTAATGTATTACTTTGAGCATAAAAGACCGAGCGATTTCTGCTTCCGGCAGTAGGTAGTAGATCCAGATGACGAAGGTAGCGCCATGTTTGATGTTTCACACAGTAAGTGGATCTAGTGTGTGTGTGTGTGTGTTGCAGAGAGAGATGGAATCAGCAAGGTCGTTGACAATGGCGGGGGGATGGGGTTTAAGTGGTTGGATTTGAGGGGGATTTGATTTTAGGGTTTTGAAAATTTTGAAATTTTGAGCAGAAATCATGGAGGGTTGAGTCTGGTTGCAGGCGGGAACTAGTTTCGATTTCGGTTAATTTTTGGGTGGACCATTTTGCCCTTGATTGATTATTGTTAGATTCGGATCACGTGGGTAGCCAATCATATCACGTGTTGTTTGCTAACTTATTCTACGGGTTCAAAGAAACACATACTTTAAATACTACTTCATCCTCCTACTTAATATGGAATATACTAATATTTTTATATCCTCTTTTAATTTCAGTATTTGTATCTTGTAAATAGAAAGAATATAAAAAATTTCTAAAATAAATCCAAATATTAGATAATATATATAAAAAAATAAACAAGTTTTGACAAACTTTTACCTAAAAAGTTATGAAAATACAAAATTCCTCGTATTAAAAAGTTTTCTGTCACGCTTGTAGTGATAACTGATGACTCATAACTCATGCCTGGCGACTAGAATAAATGAGGTATGAATAGATATAGAAATTGGTGTTAGGGTTGTTACTTTTTTTTAAAAACCATAATAATACATTTTAGTTTGATCGGTACGAGATTTTAAGATGTAAACTATGTTTGTTTTCTTACTAAGATGTAATTACCTCCTTAAAAAACTAAATAAATAAGAGATATAATTATATCTTCATACCCCCTCCCTCTCTCTCTCTCTCTCTCTCTATCTATCTATCTATCTATCTATCTATCTATATATATATATATATATATATATATATATATATATATATATATAGTGATAAAGTTCAAACGAGAACTATTTTGCGTACGAGAACTGTTTTTAACGCCATTAATGACTCATTAACTGGGGTATTTTGTTAATTTATATATTTATCCAACCGTGAATTGTGTCCGGATTAGCCGTCCTTAATTTTCGAGGCATGATTTTCCCGAAATAACCCTCAGTAATGCGTCATTAATGAAGCATTAATGAGCCGTCAAAAAATCTTAGCTAGTGATTAACTTTAATCAAGGGCTAAGATTGGTTCTCGTACAAAAAACAGTTCTCGTTTGGACCGTCCGCTGTATATAAATATATATATATACACACACACACACACACACACACAAATATATATATGGGAGGGTTCAAACGCAATTCACGGTTGGGTAAATATATAAATTACCAAAATACACCTATTAATGATTCATTAATAGCGTTAAAAACAGTTCTCGTAATTCACGTAAAAAAACAGTTCTTGTTTGAACTTTTGTCTATATATATATATATAGTGAAAAGTTCAAACAAGAACTGTTTTTCGTACGAGAACTGCGAGAACCAATCTTAGCCGTTCAATTCCCCCTCC
>JAUEJL010030425.1:0-21370 GCA_032274825.1 Drosophyllum lusitanicum | reverse complement strand
TTGATTGTATTATTTAAAAAAAAATAAAGTTGGTTGTATACAATAATAATTAAGACAAAGTTCATTGTATTTTCATGCAATTTACCCTTTTCCTTTCCATCCCTTCTTTTTGTTCCTTCCTTTTTTTTCAATTTTTCTTGGCCAACACATATTGCTGTTTTTTTTCATTTACCATTTTTTATTATTATATTAACACAGTTAGTTTTATATATTTTTTGTTTTTTGTTATAACTTTTAATTTATTATGTTCGGTTTATATATGTACACTTATTTATGGCCGTAATATTTGTATCTATATTTCGATATAGATTTTATTATAATAACATATTTTCTAAAAATGGATTTTAAGAGATTGTAATACTAAAAAAATCATTCCATATAGTCTAAATATCATATATGTTTGTGACCATTGTTATTATTTATTCTTGAATATTATGCTATTGTTGTTAGTATTAATTATTTATTTTTTCATTATTTGTTTTATTATTGTTACTCTATTTTCTCGTATCAATATTTCGTGATTATTTGAATCGTATACATTTTGCACCTTATTGAATATAACTAAAATAAGGCAATTCATAATTTTTTAGGTAAAAATATTTAAAGAAAAGAAACAGATTTGATAAATAAAAAAAATTCAATCTACATAACAAAATGTATACGTTTTAAAATCCCATAGCGAAACGCGATTATCAAAATCTTGTTAAAATATACAATAGGTGTTGTTGGGTGTACCATCTCCCTCTCACGTACTCATGTCACACCATTAACTCTCTCACGTATATCATAGGATGGATGTGCCATAATCCATACCCATATACAATATGTATAAATTTATTCTTTTCAATATTTTTATTTAAATCAAAATTGAGAGAATTTTTTTTATTTTCCTTCCATGACAATTTAAGAACATAAAGTATATGAAAAACTTCCAATAATTGAATTGTCATGATGTTCATCCATGCTTGACAATGATTGTTGTTCATTTAGTAGTCATATTAAGTGCTCATCTATGCATGGTGGTAATTATTCCAAAACAATCCATTGCTACAAATTAGTAACAATGGAATAATAGGCTAACTATCTAATTTTTTTTAGCAAAAACGACTAATTTAACACACTTACGCTAGGATTAAATATTAAAATGGCTTTAGCTCATTTTGAACGACAATGGCTTTTAGGGATGTGCATGATTCAGTTTAGTTTCTTCCTGCTCAATCTTAATGAGTTTGACTACCGATGTATTAGTTTGTCCGGTATGAAACTATGAGTCGAAGACGGTACATGTGTAGTGTCATTGATGATTGGGAAAATTAACGAGAAAGATAACCTAAATATCGAAAATTGCCAATAAAGGTAACGTCCAACTTTTTTGGCCGAGAAAAGATTATAAATTTTAATTTGTAACAAAAAAGGGTATAATGACCTCTTAGATCTAATAATAAAATGATTATAAATTTCAATTTGTAACAAAAAAAAGGTATAAATTTCACGCATTATACCCTTTTTTGTTACAAATTGAAATTTATAATCCTTTCTTGGCCAAAAAAATTGGATGTTACCTTTATTGACAAATTTTGATATTTAGATTATCTTCATCGATAATTTGCCCTACCACTAGTATCAGAAACACAAGTTATTCATATATTAATTAGTTATCCATCAATATACATTATAAATCAAATTAATTAACATGGTCATTTTTGCCATCAAAGATTGATCTACACCACACAAACCTTCAAATGAGATTTGATGCTCATTGAATACCTTGAAAAGACAATAAAGGTGCTATAGGTCTTAATTGGACATGAAAATTGATTAAATAAAAATCTCCTTTATGTATGAGGAGCTTATTAGTTATCTTGAGATTACAAATCAAGTTTGAAAAAGTTGTAGGCATATAATATTCATCCTCTAGGTGGGTAGTCACTTGTCAATAATCCAAGAACATTTGTCTTTGATCTCAAAGTGCAATTAGAATGATCATGCAAGAGCACTATGCTAATATTCACCATCCATTATCCCTTTACAACCCACTTTCCACATCTCATTGCATTAAAAACTTAGTATTATAGTCATGAAATCTTACAATGGGTCATATTCCACATTTTGGTGGCATTAAAAACTATTGATTATATTCATCAAAACCTAAGTATTGGTATTCAACTTTTTGTTTTTTTGAACGGTAAACACACACGTCCACTAAATATACCTTTAAATCTACTCCATTGTTCATAACAAGACTTGAATCCACAACCTCTTAACATGGGGCACCACTCCACAACACCATATACCGTCACTCTACAAGCCTTTTGGTATTCAACCTTTTGTGATCAAGTTTCACACTACGTACACACACACTAGCATAAGAAAAGGAAAAGAAACGGATTTAGATAGGTAGAAGTGTAGTACCATCATTTTTCAAAATTTAATTTTTTGAACGGCCAAGATACTTTTATTAATAAGAGATGAAACTAGCAAGATGCTAGATTAGAGGTACATTTAAAAAAAGGAAAGCAACACCGGTCTATCCATCGGCTACTGCTAAAACCGAGGGCTGGTCTATGCTTTAATCAATAGAAAGATAGCGCCTGAATTTGAGCAAACAAACTCCGCTTCTTCTGATGCTTTGAGTCCGTGAAAATCTTTTCATTTCGCATGTTATAGTTTCTAGCATAAAACGATTTTCCTTGCTTTACTATCATTATTATTAGTGACAATTAAAATCGGGTGATTCTATTTGAACTATCTTGATAAATCTAAATAGACTCCTGTGATGTGATATATGTAAGTATATGACCTGCATTTGAAACTGTATTTGATATATTAATGTGACATATCTGGTATTTGAGAGGAAATTATCCAAATAATAGCGCCTTAAAATCTATGAAGTAGCAATAAGTCAATTTGAGTAGTGTTTTATCATTGACTTTATCAACTTGATCGAAGAAATTAGTTAAAAGAGGAACCGACCATGCAACAAGTTGAAAGTAGTGTGAAGTTTAATATCTACCTATACAACCTCGGACCTCCTAAACTATTTTCATTCCAAACAAATATTATTATTGTATATTTGTATTAATGTTTTAATATCATATTTAGTTCACTAATGTATTGAAATATTTTGGTTAAAACAAAGAAATTATGAAAATAAGAAAATGTAAGAGAATACAAAGGAATGCAATGAACATTTATTAGTATTATCATTACCAGATATATTATTTGTTTCACAAAAGTAATCATTATATTTGCATGTCTGCATGGAAGTGATGGTGGTGGCAGTTGGTGACGACAGTGGCGGAGGCGGCAGTGGTTGGTGGTGGCGGTAACAGTGACAGTGATGGTGGAGGTAGTGGTGGTTGGTTGTGGATATACACACTTTAATTCATTACACCCAAGTTAGTGAGGGAGTGGTTATTTCATTACCCGAATGGGTAATGATTAATTATATTTTTACCAACCAAGCCTCATTAATCATAATCATTACCGGAAGATGTTCTATATCATTCTACCAAATCTTCTTACTCATCTTCATGCTCACTAGATTAAGACAAATGTCAAAATTAAGAGATTGAATTAGGAAAGATAATAAGTAGATTTCACATGTTATCATTTAATGAGCAGGATGATAAAGTATAAATAAATAGAATTTTTCTCATTAACGTTCCTTATCCTCTAAAACCCCTAACCAATTGAATACATTGTAACTATTCAATGATCAATCCATACTAGAACTACATCTTAAAAATTAAGTTATAGATTTAAGGACTTCACTAAAACATATTGCATATGGTTGGTCAAAAGTTCAAATATGGGACTATAAAACATTAATTGATCACTTGTTTAGGTTCCTAAACAACTACAGTTGATGTCACCAAACACACAAAATATGCAATAAGCAATCTAACAATTATGCATGGTGCATTAGCCATATCCATTCTTTTGTACCCACCACCAATAGGAAGCATCACAAGTTGCATACAGACATACAACAAGCACAACTATGACACAAAACTTTACTTAGGGTGTTCAAGTCGAGTCGAGTCGAGTCAATTCAAGCAGTCAAGCTAACTAAAAAGTTTGTTGTTAGTGTTCTTCCTTGTTCAAAACTTCTGAACCACATAGGAGTGGAAAGGAACTTGACACGAGTGTTTGACCATGGACAAATAAGGCTTCATAAGCTTTTTAGTATAGTTTTACTTCACCTCCTACCCGTGTGCAAGAGGGTGCAAAATCTGAATTTCATAGGCTAAACTCGTTGAACTTGTGTACAAACATGAATGTAGCTCTGAAATCTCGAGCTCTCGCAACCGGGTTTTGCTATAGATTCTAGAATTTTCAAATTATATATTAAGAAAATATACAAACTTGCAAATCAAGTTTTGTGAAATGATTTTGCAAATCAAATCTCCAAGATATGATTCAGTATTTATTAATTACATATACGAGTTTTGTAATTACCTAATCCATTCCACCACTATAGTTATAAGGCTCCCATAAATGATTTTTGTTAGTTGAAATTCGAGATTCACACTCCCAGAAATCGTCCCCCTTGCTTGGTGTTGGTGTTCTATTGTCGGGTTCACATTTCAGAGATCTCACATGTTAGGTTACGGTAATCTTTCTGGCAAATAGGTTATATCCGACGGTACACACTGCTTCTACCGTTGTACCTTGAGAAACAAATACAGTCGCCAAATCTGTTTCAAAAGAACCGTATCTAATATGGCCTCGGTCGTCCGTTTATTTATTTGATTATACCGGGTTTTTTTCGTTATAACTTGTGTTATTTATGAATAAAATCAAAAATTTTCCCCAATAATTAGAAAAAGAAAAATGAAAAAACTTTGTTTAAATAAAAATGAGTCAAATGGGCTCACCTGCCAAAGTCTACCATAATGTATTCAATTCTAATGCATTAACCTTCCAAATATTTTTTTTTAGAAAAATGATATATTCTTCTACTTTTTCTTACTTTATCCTTCTATCTATCACATGATAATATGTAGAGTCCATTAATTCTCTTTCCTCGTCTTTTTCATTGATTTTAACACTTGTGTTGATTTTGTAAGTAGGAGAAAAAAGTAGAAGAATATATCACCTCTCTTTTTTTAATCAAATTTGAGTATTTGACACGGTAACTATTTATTATAACACGCGTTTAGAAACTTCGTATCAGAGTATATTTTAGCTTAATCTGACCCTTACACGTATCAAGAAAGCACTTGTTGTGACCCTTCACCTAACAATCGAGTCCTCTAGCCAGAATTACGAAATAGAGTCATGGATTTTCTTATATATCTCGTTATGTTAACAAGATAATACGTCATTCCACATACATCATAAATTCATAAATAATATAGTTAATTACAAAAACTGTCACTGTGGTCATCATTAATTTTTAGTTTTAGTCCTTTAGCTTTAAAAATTACAAAAATAGGCACTGTGGCTGTCACTTTATTTCGATTCTGGTCCTTTAGCCTAACTGTCATTATTTTCTGCTGTTAAAAGCCCTCATGTGCCTTGTACATGAAGACATTTTGCTCTTTTTCTGCATTATCCTTATTACAAAACAACTTGGCTAATTGAATTTTAATTAATTTCTTAGTTACTTCTAATTATATTTATTTTGTTACCATTACATCCTTTTAAAAGTAATTAATGACCCAATTATTATCCAAATCCTTTCATTAATTTCAAGCTTAAATTAAACAAATTAATAATCCATTCTACAACATGATCCCCTCGTTATCTAACCCAAGATTAATCATTTTTATCAAGAAAAAATGGAACCAATTTTCAACCCAGAAAAAATAAGCTAAACTAGTGCATTAATATTAACCATTTCATCCGGATATTATACATTTGACCAAGAAAAACCATAGATGAACCAAGAAGAAATTACATATGGTCTTACACACGTTAGAAGAAAATGCAAAAGATTTTTGAGATGTGATATGTTGGAATTAGATGAGCATACACACCAATAATACACCCATATTGATTTCGGTGATGAACACAGCTACGATGGTCAAATCCAACGGTTGTTCAATGACGGGCGACGATGTTTATGGTGGTTCACTTACCCGGTGATAGTGCTGATGGTTGTTCAGATCCGACGAGATGGTGGTTCAGATTTGCGGCAGTCATTCAAGAATAGAGGCTACAGAGGGGCGGTGATGATGGTGGTTCAGATCTACGACGGTGGTGATGGTGGTTCAGATTTGCGACAGTCATTCAAGGATGGTTCTTCACATCCGACGAGATGGTGGTTCAAGGATGGTGGTGATGATGGTTCACATTTGGGATGGCGGTGGCGACTGTGAAGGGGCCGACGGTGGTCGGTTTACACATGGCGGCGGTGGCAGAAGATAACTAATGTTTGGTAAGAAGGATAGAGGTTAAATTGACCAAAATGCCCTCATGTGCAAGGCACGTGGGGGTCTTTTAACGGCAGTTAGGTTAAATGACCAGAACCAAAACAAAGTGACAACCATAGTGACTATTTTCGTAACTTTTGAAGTTAAAAAACTAAAAGTGAAAATCAGTGACAACCACATGGACCATTTTTGTAATTAACTCTAAATAATATTAATATTATATGATATAATATAGTATCCACAACATTGACCAAGAAAAAAGTCGTTTTTGAGTGAGCATCATCCGTTTAACGGGTGTTTTATAAACCCGGGTTGAATCAGCCAGTTGAACCGTGAACCAGTTAGGATAGCGGTTTAATAATGGTCGGGTTTATGTCATTTATTGAACCGTCCGGGTTTCCAGTCGAACCAGTTGACCCTGCCCTTTTGAACCCCCGTTATTGAATCGGTTTTGGTTTTTTTAACCTTTTATGTTTTTTCTATCACGGTTAATTGAATAAGGATATAAGACGGATTTTAGATATCAATATCAGATCAACAAACTCACAAAAGCTCTAACTTGAAAATAGAAGTTTGATATACACACACGTATATATATATTAAAAAACGGGTTGACCCTGTGGTTAAACCAGTTGATCCGTGCCCCGTTCGTCACACCCGATCAACTAAAAACCTGGATTTTAAAACATTGCTTTAAATCCTATCTTGCACTCTTGCATCATACCTAATACATATTAACTTTCTTCTAATTAAAAAAATCGAATTGCTTAACGAATAGGTTTCTCCATAATTACACCTCATAAACAATATATAGTTTATCCAAGACTTTTAACTAGGTAGTGTTTGCCCTCCACACATACAATATATCCTTTTAATGACGTATTACAATAACTTTTAATTCTTTAACTTTTTTTACATCATAAATAAAACCCTACAAAATAAAATAAAATAAGTTCAACCCAATAGGCCTTTTGTGCGATCTCTTCCTTAACACTACACGGTATATATAAGTCGTATGAAAATAGACTGAAATCATCTCAAGTTGAGTCAAACATGACCGATAATATTATATATCTCGTGTACTTGTGTATAGGACCTACAAAATGACTCAATTTTGATTTAAAACTAGTGTCCTGCCATGATGTTTGTTAAAGAACATGTTTGACCATAACTGAAGAGATCTCAATCTTGTGTATATAGGTGAAACTTAAGACAAACTACAGTATATTGTCATTGATTAAAAGTGATTCACGAAATCACATCAAGTTCGAAGATAAATTCAAAAGGAGAATGATTTCCTCGAGAGCCTGTCGAAAGTCAATCAAAAAGTCAAACTTCGAACGGAGCTGACAGTTTGAACAAAATTTGGTAGCATTCTTAGTGATCAAATTATATTCCTAATTTGACATAATCCCATCAATCAAGTAATGTACATGTGTTGTTTCCAAACTCAAATCTAAAGTCAATCATCACCTAATTTTTGATATATTGTCACAACAAAGGTCAACAAAATATCAACCTCATTAGTCACCACAGCAATCTAGTTTAATAAAGGAACCACTAAAACTTTATGTATGCTTCACAACTTGGGCAACTCAATTAATGACCTAGGAAGTATTATAGTGATTGATGACCTTTATGTTGTCATTCTTGCCCTTTTGTAGAATAATCCAAGATTATGAAAATTGTAGGTTTTAGAAGATGTCTTCAACATAAATGAATTCTTAATTATTTATTATGTCATGGTTCCTAATATAAGTGGATCATTTAGAGGAGTAAGGTAAACAAACAAGAATATTAGAAGAAAGAGAAGATATGAATGTCTCATTGAAGAGCCACATCGTGGGCCCAACAAAATGTTTGAGACGTGCTCTGCTTGTTAATGTTACTCCAGATTGAAGAAGGTTTCTCGTCTTTTCATTTTAAAAAAGAAGAGAAAAAAAAGAAACGTTTTTAATCGGCAAACTTATGATTTGACACCAATATGATTTAATTTTGGTGCAGCGACCTTATATAAAGGGGGGTGGGGGGGACACAACGGTTTATAATTTTATAACGAAAGCAAAGATTTGTGGTCTTTTTTTTCCTATTTTACATCTTACCTCGACATATAGAACCAACATATAAAGTCACGTCATCGAAACTAAATAACACACGTGCCACATCACCAATCACGCGTGTCAACATTTTTTTACAAATGCAAAACTATCTAAACAAACACCTTTTTATAACTACAACTACCTAATAATAACAAAAAAGAAAGTTACATATATCAACATGCTTTGAAAGTTGAAACATGAAAGCATATCACTGTTACAAGCCATTATCCCCAAAATAAATGTAGTAATTGATTGATAAAACATATAGTAACATCATATCTTAAATCCTCATAAATCTTGTATTGTGAATAGGCAGATAGGGAAGGTAGATCATGTGCACATCAAGAAAGTTATTTAAGCAAAAGTAATCAACAGTTAACAGCAATAAGATAAACAAAGGCCACACAAGATGGCTAAATGCAACAGCAGAAGACCAACAAAAGGAAATGATAAAATATTCAGCAACAGTTAAAGATCAAGACACATGAGTTGTTATGTTAAGTGGGGTAGGCAGGCCAGTTATTTACTTCCAAATAATTAAAAAATATAAGAGGCAACTGCTAAAATATAAGTTTGATGGTGAATTATTGAAGATGCAGGTAATGCATAGCAAAGTGAAAAGACTCTTGTGAAAGGAAAGTCCACTAGGAGAAAACAATGAATTTTATACAGAAGTGGAAGCACTCAAAGGAGCTTCCAAGGAAAGTGTTGGAGAAGCAGATGGCTAGGAAATAAAGCAACTCCACTTGGGTTTTAAAATAGGGGTAATATTCTCCAATAACCCAATTGCCTTTGCAAAAGTTCACTTGCATATATCATAGTGCTTATTGTATTTCCTATTGGAGGAAGTCATAAGATTTTCATGTGGAATATAAATCCATAAAGGTTTCCATATAACATTTAATCAATCAAACACATAGTGAAGCTGTCTTTCTTTGGGTGGTTTTGTGTTCGTGTTTGTGTGTGTTGTAAGCGGGTATGGAATGGAGCTACGAGACCTTGAGTCATTGAAGACGCGCTATATAATTTAGTTTTAAAACCACCTACTTGAGGTCATAGGATAAGGTCTCTCGCTTAGCCTCTTGCTAGATTGTATAGTTCCGTTTCGACTAGGCCGAAGCCCAAATCCGACTCAAACTAAAGAAATTCAACCTGAAAGCTTAGATACATTTAAGCAGATCTTTATGGTCAAAACCCATGCAATAAGAATTTTGATTCATCAAAAAAAAAATTTTTTTTTTTTGAAGAAAGGGTTAAACTTCATCTTATCAAAGTTGGAAGTTGAAACTTTAAATCAACAAACAAAAGAAAGTGGATCCATGCTTTGGAAGTTGTGTGAATGTGCTTGCTATAGACTTGAGAAAAAGCAATTAGCCTTAGGTGTCAAGCCTATCCAAATTGCTAGTGTCAAACATATATACACATGTGTATAAAGGGGACCCAAACAACTTACGGGTAAGATAACCCACCATAGATCTTAGACTAGTATAGATAAAGTAAATCATGTGAATCATAAACAAAACAAAAAATGGTTAGAAATGGAATTTGAGATCTTAGTGTAACATTGCATGTTTTCAATTGCTAAGCCATCAATGTAAGGACATCTCAAACAATTTGACTTGTGAAGATGGCACACTCCATAGAGTCAAGGCGCGAATGCTTGACGAACTTCGACATGCAACAATGGCAAAATTTTGAAGTTTCGGCTTATTAATGAATCCGATATCCAAACTTTATGAATATTAGTTTTGTATTACAACGATTCCATAAACTTTATTGAACCAGTATAATTTTGAGAAAAAATGTGATATTAAAGAGAATAAAGACCTAGTCACCGTCAACTTTACCTTCTAAACCTTTTGTGTAACAAGTGTTTAGCATGTTCACTACTTCTGTTAATGAACAAAGGCATGCGTGTTTAGTTGCGGAGAATTTTCTTCACCTTTTTCTAGATTGAATAGTACCCAGAAGTATCAAATATGTAGTATAGTACCATGACTCACTAAATTGTTCAATTAACCATGTTTAGAGTACTTAACCACGCATTTGATATTTTATGATAATATTTAACCTACATGACCATATTCAGGGTACTAAACTATATTTTGATCTTAAAATATGTGTTCAAATGAAAAAAGTTCAAAGAATAAAAAAATGTATAACGACAAGGAACAGTGGTGGTGTGTGGCATGGTGTAGGAGGGCAATGGGAGGAAATGATGGTGAGTTGTGGTAGATGGTGGTGATGACTGGTAGTAGTGGGAAACTAGGGTGATGAATGTGGTGAAGGCAAGTGGCGGTGGGAGGTAGTTAACGTGTGTAGTGACGGATAACAATAGTTGGCGACGATAGTAGTCAATGAGGTGGACAGTGACAATAATTGGGAGAGGTGGGCAACGATGATGGTTGTGGAGGTAGCAATGACGATATTTGACAAAATTAGGTGGTGACAGTGGAAGAAAGCAGAGGTGCCCAACGACAAAACGTGTTTGCTGATGATATGTGTAGCGATAGCAAGTAGTGGAGGTGCGTGGTTGCGACCGGGAGGCGGTGAAATACACTTTTTTTACACTTAAAAAGGCTGGTGTCTCTCCTTTAGAAGTTTTCATAATATGTCATGTTTCAAGACCAAATTGAACCAACTTTAGATCAAAACCCAGTGAGTTTTAGGTTACGAGACAAAAGATCAAGCCGTAAGGTTCCAGGCCGAGATTGGTTTATAAGCACTCAATTTAAAACCTATGAAACAACCAAGATTAAAAGCTACATTATTGGGTGGGTCGAATAGCGGGTCAAATCCTATCGCCATACATGGAGAAAGGAACTTTCATATACTAACCCAGGTAGAAGTTGTTTGACCCTATGGAACTAAATGACTTCTGTTATACAATCAAAATACAGATATAAATGATCCCCCTTGCATATTGGGTGTGTATAATTATGAGTTCAAACCCCGTAGTAGACATAAGGTGTAGATGTACGAGTACATTTAGAGGGGGTGTGTTTTGTTGTTCAAAAAAACGAATAATCATGTCATTATACTCCTTAATAGTTAATAAAATTTGATTAGGCTAGCAGCTTTACACAATCAGCAAATACAAGTGTTATGAAGAAATGAACTATAAAGTTCTTCTACCCCCTAAAAGGCCAAAACCTCATTGTATCAAAATGTAAACTTATTTAAAACAAAACCGCACAGTCTCATATCGCCCAACAAGTTAACAAGAAGGGTGATTAGATGCCCGTATATTTGCTTGATTTTGAATATCATAAGCAAAATATAAAAACGGAGTCGTGCCACGAAAAGATTTAAAAGTCGCAAAGAAAACAAAGAAGATAAATAAAACACACTAAAAAGTGTGAAACTAAAAAACTCACCTAAAATTAAAAAAAAATAAAAATAAAAAGTTCATACTACTATGCAGCAATTGCTGCCTTTTCTACCTTCTTAGCAGCAGCAGCCTTCTTTTCGGTCTTTGCAGGGGTTGGCATTTCTGGCTTCTCGATTCCTTGTATATCAGTTATCCTCAGCTTTGTCAATTCCTAAAAATGATGATGCATGCGAACACATTATATTTGAAACTCTTGCATCACTATTAGAACAGAAGTGGCAAAATGGCAACATTTTAATTCGGGTTGGATGGTGTATGGTGGGCTCGAAACAATTTTTTTTGTTCATTTTTTTATAATTTACATTTATATATGATCACAAAAACTATATCTTTACGGTAATTATTTGTTTTTGCTCTAGATAAAGTGATTTACGAGATTGTATGAGATAATATTCCAATCCATCCGACCTGTACCCATTTTAGCTTTATTTTTAAATTGTATCCTTGATCAGATTAAAAATAATAAATAACTCAAATCAACTCATTATAAGTAAATGGTAGAAACTGCCACGTTTATTTACCAAGCAGAAAACTGCAAGTTATCTGACTTTACCTGTCTATGACCCTTTTTTCGGCGATAATTCTTTCGTCTCTTTTTCTTGAATATGATTACTTTTGCATCCAAGGCCTGCAAAGAACGGTAATAAAAATGAAATCTGATTTTCAAGAGAAAAAATAGACACTGTTCTTGTAAGGACTTAAATAGAAAACTTTTATTGAGCTCTGTGAAGCTACAAATAATGAAAGCATATTTTAAACTGAATACATACATATAGAGAAAAAAGCATATTAAAGTTATTCTTACATGCTCTTCTACAACAGCATGAACAGCTGCCTCAGGCAATACAGGTCGACCAATCATCGTCTGTGTCTTAGAACCCAGCATGAGAACCTTATTTAGAATTATCTGCAATAAAAAGATTTCATACACCAACTGATATTTATCTAGAGAAGAAAAGTACATGACCAGAAATGATTTGAAAAATTAGATTGACAGTATAAATCACATCATTCAGCACATTACAACAAATGTGTCAGGATATGTAGTAGGTACATGAAGAAATAAGCAATGAGATGAAAGCTCACAGAAAAATTAAAAGGCCAATTTTAATTATTAGAAAAAGAAAAAAGGGAAACAGCAAGAGGCACGAAAGAAAGCCTTTTTCTAATACCAGAACCTCAAATAAATGGTGTTCTTGTCAACAACCACTGGTAAAAATTTCATAAATCCTAGAATTCCTATCTTGATACAAATTAAAAAGAAACCAAAAAGCTCACAAAACCATGACCTTACAAAAAAAATGATTTCATTATGAGGTATTTTCGTTGATCTATTTTTATTATTTAGTGGGATCAATGCAGTATTAGTTTCGGGATACACAAACAAACAATTTTAAGTTCATAATAAAATATGTTATCTTTGTTGAGTGAATCAACATTCAAGTGTAAAGCCTCACCGCCTCAATCTGCTTTTTGAATCCCTTGAGATACAAGAGTTATAAAGATAGTTCCTCTTATTATTTTTCGCAAATATTTTTTTATTAATATCCAGGTGGAATCATTACTACTGCATTCTACTAGATGTTAGGAAGAGTAACATGAGTATTGGTATTTCGTAGTGTGCTGGCATTATGCTTTCTTGCTTCATATAACCATTTATTGCGAAAGAAATGAGCACTGATTATTCATTCTTCGTATCTGAATATATTTCAGTGTGAACCCAATCTTATCTTACTTCTCTAATAAAAGACTAACTATTCTGCCACATCGCATATTTTTAAAGCATTTAAACCCACGTGGCAACTTCTGGACGCTTGGCACTTTCGTTTTCCCGCTTCTCTGTCCTCCATCTTCTATCCTAACTCAGGTACCTTTCCTCGTCAAACCACATTTTCCTCACCCTACCCATGAAATTCACTTCTTCCTAACTGATTAGTGATTACCTCGACAACCCATATCAACGATCTTTGCACTTCTAAACTTTTCCCTTTCTGAATCCATTTTGCTTCGTTTAACCGACTTAAATGGAATCTTCATATGTCACTATATCGACAGCACTGTCACCCTGATCAACAATTAGGTTACCACCGCTGTCAACAAGGATTATTAGGGTAGACCGCTGGTTAATTTTCCATAAAAACTAGGAACCATGGATGGAGAGAAGATGAAGCGACAACCATAGCGCTCAACCGTGGGTTAGCAATTGGCGATCATGGTTACCAATTATGGCAGAAGTTATCTCCTAATTCCATACGTGAAATTTTTGGTTACCTCCACTTATACGATATGGGTGCAGATGAACAATGATTATGTTCAGTCATTAAGAGTCTCTTGCTAATGTAAGCTCGCTGAATTATGCTACTCTTCTTGGGATCTTTTAATAATCTGCTAATAATCGTGTGTTCTAGATCTTTATTGATTGTTATTTTTGTGAATTCAGAATGGTGGATGTTTGGACTTGAGTTTGAACTGAATATTGTTGTTAGTTGTGTTTAAGTTCAGAGTGAAATAGTTAATTGACTTGAATATTATTTGGACTTATGTTGAACATAACCACATTTGCGAAAAAATGTAAGAATTAGATAGTTTAGTACTGAGATGATTGTAATTAGAATGTTCATTTGGTTAACACAAAGTAAAACAAGATTGTTTCTCTTTGGTTTATTACACTGCACACCAGGTTTTTGTTGTTTTGCTTCATGTTTTTCTTTAATTACTAAGAAATTATGAGCATTGTGAATCAATTGAAACAAGTAGCATTGTTTCTCAGAAACAAGAAGCATGTTTCAAATATGAATTGTTTTAATCTAGGTACAGAAACTACATGAATGAGGATAGCAACATTTACATTCACCTATTCTGGCTTAGAAGGCTGTAACTGTTGATAAGGACTTCCCTTGGTTAATTGTTTTCCTCAAAACCAATATTTACTATTATTTTACTGGGCAATATATACAAGTAGATAATATTTTATTCTTTGGTGAAATATTTCGCTTAGGTTGTACCTATATCAGTTTGTGACAATCGAAGCTGGTAGTTTTTTTGTACTAATTTAAACAGGTCAGGTCATGTGACCATGATTGCTTTTTATTCAAACTTTATTTCTAAAAGAGTTACAAGTCATATAAAAAATTTTAGACTTCAGCTTGTAGAATGAACTTGTAAAATCTAACGGCATTATCTTTGTTGTTTTCTTGATGTTTTTCTTCCCTATGTATCTCGATAGTAGTTGTAGCAGGCTTAGCTTATCGCTAAGCCTTCTCATTTTACAAAATTTCTCTTTCTTGCTGGCAAATAATCATGTGTACTTCATAATTAGAAAAATTATATCATTCGAAATATTAAGCTAATTTGTATACATCATCTAACAGTATTTGATCTTTCTAGATTTATTAGGCAATGAATTTCAATAGGAGAGTTTTTTATATGTGTAACTTTTAATCAAAAGGCTCTCATTTATATACAGATGTTCAATCTTTGTTTTAAGCTTCATCAATCCTATTTCTCTTTAATTTCAACTGAATCAGTTAAATCTGCATTTGGGTCCAGATCTGTGTTTCAAACAATGCTAACAAATTGGCTTCAATGCATCACAGGTATTGTCTTTCTTAATTCCTTGTGCATTTAGTAGATCCAGTTCTATTATGTACAAAATATGTGATCAACAATGTGTAGTTTGACTCTATTGGGAGTAAAACCTGTCCGTCTGTCAATTAAGGATTTGAATGACATACTTGGTTCAAGTATTTTTTACATGTATTGTGTGAATATATATCGGGTCTGATGATTAGTATCCTATCCACAAGCTATTTGTTTATTAAGTTAAAGATAACATGTATTGCCTTGTAGTATCACCAAATTCTATCATCTCAACAAGTGATGTATGCAGAGTTTGACATGGGCATATATTGTTGAAGTTAAAGCGAGCATGGAAGTGGTGATTATATTTTTTTGTTTTAATTTTATCTATCACAGATGTAAAACATTCCATTTCATGAAAATTGGGATTTAGTTGTTTTATGTAATATATTTCAAGGAACGACCGTAGTGAATCAGATTATTACCATTTGTCCTGTAGAAAGTTGTGTGTCAAAGCCGAGTGCCGGGTACGTACGGTTATTAAATGGGTATTCAATTTTATTTTCTTCTATGGTATTAGAACTTATGTTGTAATGTCTCTTATTAAATGAGGTAAATAGATAATGTAGTAAGCGTGGCACCAAAAAACTCTTCACCTTGTACGTAGGTAACATAGCTTTCAGCCTTTAACAATTCACACATGACTAAAGCCAACTTCCAACTTTTACAACTCTTTCAACGTTTTAGAGTTTATCTCATTTACTTTGGAGATTAGAGGTTGTCACCTTTTACAACTCTTTCAATGCTATATAAAAAGAAGTTTTTATTAAATTTATGAATTATAGCTGCGCTTTTATTTCATTTACTTATTGCAATAGTTTTGTATATTTTTTGGTTTTTATTTACTTAAATAATTTAACATCAAATAATTTAAGTAAATAGTTTTGTATATTACACAGGTATCTAACCTAGTTACAAAATAATTTAACATTAAATAATGACACAATCAGAGAGATTCTATATGTTAAGTGCAAAAATGAAGGTCAATATTTGAGTTTCGCTAACCTTATCGTTCACTTCACAGAACTTTAACTTTTCAGTGTAGATGCAATCCCCATTGCTCACCTTGAACTGATGTGCTCCAATCTAAATCAACATAAGCAAATCATTACATACTAATACGCATAAATTCATTTGAAACATATATAGACTCATCAACAACATACATCTCCCCCTTGACGACATGTGCAAGGGTGTCGAAATGCTAACATTGCTTTAACTTTAAGTCAGGAACAGTTTGAAAAAGTTCCCTCTATTTTTCTTATTTTCAAAAAATTAGATCCATTATGCTAATATTCAAAGTGTGGCACCGGTTCACTTTGCAAAACTCAGAATTTGGATTGTGAATATATTCAAATCGATGAGAAATTTGATGTTAATTTAAAAAAAAATAAAGTAGCAAGACATTTTGTTTCTGAAACAATGTCTTCTTACTACACAAGCTACCACTTGTTTCTAGCCACATTTTCACTGGGAACTAAATTCAAGATTGAGACACCACTAAACATCACTAGATAATCAAATATTCAGAACTAAGAAGTAAATATCACCTGAATAACAGCAAAGACAGGTTCATATGGATTAAAAACCCGATCCGATCGCTGGAGCTGCCCAATTACCTTATACCCAATTGCAGCAGCCTCACTTTCTCTCTCTTCAGGTGAATACTCTCTCTTTAAAACAGAATTTGTGGCACCCTCCTCCATTTCTTCATCATCATCATAATCACTATCATCTTCTTCGCTTTCATTGTTATCATCGCTGTTATCATGACGATCAGAAGAGAAATGGCGATATGTAGTGCGATGAGTGGCTGAAGAATGGAGATTAGGGGTTGAAAATAGGTTGTGAGACTTAGGGTATAACCATTTTGGGGGCAAATTTGGGATGTGGGCTAGGGTTCTGAGGTGGTGAAGAAGAGATGACTGTGGATTTGGATGAAGTTTTAGTTTGTAGAGTTGTTGCGTTAGGGTTTGAAAACATCGTCGATTCGCCGCCATTGATGACTGAAGCTCTTTTTAGGGGCGGACCTAGGAAATTTTTGACTGGTGGCACCATATAATGGCAAAAATAAAATTAATTAAAATTGAAGGTGTTGTTCTGGGTTTTTTTCCGGTTTCCGGTTGTTGTCCTAGTATTTTAGGGCCAAAATTTAAAATAAAAGACAAACGTAATGCTAGAAAATCTTTGCATTGACTCAAATTGAGATGTCAACTATCAAGCAATACCTAACATAAATTAGAACATAACTACAAGCATATTACAATTTACAAACTACAAAGAAAGTACCAACTAACAATTAAAATTAGGGCAGAAAAATAACCAATTTTCATCCAATTTACTGTCTCATACTCATCTCATTTACTCAATAATCACGACAAGACAACAAATTGACAAAACCCAAACAAATAAACAACTAAACAAGTTAAAGTCAATAACAATAAAAAAAATTAGGGCGAAAAAGGAATTAAGTTACCTGTCGGCTGTCGAGTGGAGAAGAAGGCAAACAGAACACTGCGGCGGCACTCCGCAGGCGGCAATGCAACGAGCAGTGGTCGGGAAGAAGGGGCGAAGGCAGAAGGGCGTAGGCAGTCAACTGATTTGGGTGATTCTGCCGACTCCTCGTGGGTGGGGAAGAAGCGTCGGCCTGGCCAAAGGCCTCGATTTTATCCAGCCCAGTTGTGATAAGCCCATTTCCTTTTTAAGTAATTTTATTTAGTCCAGCCCAATTGAATAAAATTATAATTTTAAGGTATAAAATCGAATACACAATTATAATTCATCAAGCTTATATTTTTTTCCAGTTTTGATTAGGTTATGGTGATATCTAAAAAATATCTGGTAGCACTCAAAAATTTGACTGTAGCACCATCTCGAAAAAATCAAAATTTCTACTACGCGGATAAAATTGACTGGTAGTCCGTGCCACCACCGGCTATTGGGCAGGTCCGCTCCTGGCTCTTTTCTTCTTCGCGTGGATTACTTTATTTAGCACTACAATAGGGTTCAGGGGTTGCAACCAATGTTGTAAAACCCGGGTCGACCAGGCCGGTTGAACCGGTTGACCCGGGACCCGGCCACAAGACCGGGTCAATGTATACCGGTTTTTGGTATTTTGCGGCCCGAAGTGACCCGGCTGGTTTAGCGGTCGAACCGGTCAATTTTAACCTGGGTTGACCCGGTTTTATATTAATTAATTTTTTTAATTATTTATTTTAATCCTAAAATTTGTTTTTACATAAGGTAATTTGGTATTATAATCTTAGTTTACTATTAGTCTTTTCAATAAGGTTATATTTTTTTGGTTTTATATAAACTTAGAAAACTCAGGTGGTTATGTTCTTGTTGATGATGATAATAAGTTGGAAATGATAGTGAATTTCATATACTAAGTGATCGTGAGCTTGATGCGTTAGTTTTTTTTTATACTTTATATATATGTATACACATATATACATATATAAAAAAATAAAAAACAAAAACTAAAAACCGGGTTGAGCCGGTTAACCCGTGACTCGGTGAGGAGACTGGGTCAACTAAAAAACCGGTTTTTAAAAATTGTTTGAAGTCATATAAAGCCAATTTGCTAAGCTTAGATTAGATCATCGCTTTTTAGAATCGCTTTTTGGGGTATCAAATGGCTTCTTTTAACCCATTTCTGGGTCCAAACTCTGTTGATAAACCATGGGTGGATCAGATCAGCAAAACCTTGAAAACCCAACTTTCACTCACTATAGATACACCTCCAGTTTCCATTTTTGAAATTCCCAAAACCCTGAAAGAAGAGAAGCTTGAAGCATACATGCCTCAACGGGTCGGGCTGGGCCCGACTCACCATTTTCATCCAGAGCTCTATCACAAGATGGAGCAGAACAAGCTCACAGCCGTGAAAAGGCTACTAAAACCTCATCAAATTCATGACTGTCAACAACAAATTGTCGAAAGAGTCAAAGGAATCGTCCCCGTAATATGTGCTTGCTATGATTTATATCTCGATGCTGACGAGAATACCTTAGGATGGTTATTCGCTATTGACGGTATGTTCTTGCTTGATCAACTGGATGCTTATTTAAATCATGTTTTTTCAATAGAATCAAATGATTTGATTATGTTAGAGAACCAGATTCCAGTGATTGTATTGATGGAAATCCAAAAGGCTTTATCGGGCGAAATCGCTCTTGCACAAGATTTCTTGGAAACCAAGTTCAGATTTTTCTGTAAGTCGCACTCGCCGTTTGTCTTGTCGAAACAGAATATCGATTTCGATCGAGTTAACCACTTACTTGATTATATGTACCAATCTATTGTGAACAATGAAACATCAATACCAAAAAAACTCAACTTCACAAATTCTGAAAGTGGTCCATCTGAAAAGGATGCAAAACTAGAACTACTAGAAGCGATTACCAAATTTGCAGGGGTGATACCAGGGGGCCAGCCATTTTATCAAGTTATTGAATTTATGAAGCATAAGTTGCCTGGCATAACAGAGGAAACAGCTATGGCTGAAGAGATTAAGGTGCCTTCGGTCTCGGAACTTCGCAAAACCGCGGGAGTGAAGTTCCGCTTATCGCCTAGAAATGAAGGCATCAGAAACATAAACTTTGTCGAGGGAAAAGAGCAGATCTGTTATCTCCCTCATATCATTCTCAATATGGATTCGGAGGTCGTACTGAGAAACTTGGTAGCAT
Source organism: Drosophyllum lusitanicum (assembly GCA_032274825.1). Taxonomy (NCBI): domain Eukaryota; kingdom Viridiplantae; phylum Streptophyta; class Magnoliopsida; order Caryophyllales; family Drosophyllaceae; genus Drosophyllum; species Drosophyllum lusitanicum. Next base: position 1,170 of record JAUEJL010030425.1, on the reverse strand, counting down.
ACGAGAAATCAATGGCAAAGAACAGTTTTACCGCGTATGGTCTTGAGCTCACGGAATATGTGGATTTCTTGTGCGGGATTATCGACAATGCTAAGGATGTGAAGTTGCTACGTGAAGAGAAAATCATCGAAGGCGATTTGAATGACGACGACATTGTTAAATTGTTTAACGGGATTGGGAAATCGCATGTGAAAATGAGTGTGGAATCGGAGTTGAGGAAGACAGTGGCGCGATTGAACAAGGTTTACGAGAGCACACCAAGAGTTTGGATTGGAAGGTTGGTCGAGAAGCAACTTCGAGCTTCAGCGAAGTTTATCACGTTTCTGGTTAGCATTTCGAGCACACTGATCTTGATTCATCAGGTGTATTCAAAGGTATTTGGTTTGAAAGAACCTCACATGATGTTGGTTCATTTTCTTCAGAGCAAATCGAGTCGTTTACTCTTTACCATCGTTGGTCCAAAGGGCCGGAATGGCGGGATGCCTTTGTCTCCGCATTAAGTTGCTGTTTAATTAATACCCACAGGTTACTATTTTAATTGTAATTAAATCATGATCCAACCATTGAAATACATTCTAAATTAATAATAATTAATAGTCTTTGTATTGTTCTTTAATTATAAAACCACATCAAAAGTTATAAATAAACAATTTTTGATCGACATATTTTCCGGTTAATTAACTTATCTTAATTAGTTCAATCTTATAGGAATTGGAGTAGCCACTGAAAGTAACTCAACAGCTGTCTAGTGCATGCTTCGACTCTTTCCGTAATATATTTAGTTTTTATGTCACGAACCAAGCATTCATCTCTTATATCACATTCATAGAATTACATTTACGTGTAGCAACACGGCGTCCTGTAGAAGCAATTCTTGCTGCCGGCGGTTTTGATTTTTGAGGGTTGGGATTATAAGGTTCATTCGACTCGTCTTGACATCAGAATGATGTTGGTGTAATATAGTATGAGAGAATACATCAAGAACTCACACTTTAAGAGTAATTGAAATGCTTAGGGTGTGTTTGGTTCGTAGGATGTTTGTTAAAGGAATTGGAATTCACAGAGGAATTGGAATCTGAAGGAATTGCAATTAGAATTTTCAAAAAAATCTATTATGTTTGGTTGGCAAATGGAATTAGAATTGGAATTTACCCTTGATTGTTATATCTT
>JAUEJL010030314.1:0-21377 GCA_032274825.1 Drosophyllum lusitanicum | reverse complement strand
ATGTTAGTTTTAATTTATATGATGTTAATTATTCCTAGTAATTTTGTTAAAATAATTGTTCATTTAGTGTTAGTAATCATGCTAATTGTTCATTTGCGTGTGTGAGCTTAGAATTCCTGCTCGAAATTAATTTAGAAATGAATTTCGGGTTGTTCCCATGTTGGGACTGCTTTTCGAATACTTTATCTCATTTAGGATGTGAATGCTTGTTATAGTTTGGTGTGTTTACGAAAGATTCGGTTGTCATTTACTTTATGCTTTCTGGGTATATATTTATTTATATACTTGGGAGCTAAGGGTAAATGCTGCCGAATTTTTCTTAAACGACCGATTATGTAATATGTATTTACATATGAAATAAGGTATTCAAAAAGTGGGTTAGGACGGTCACCAAACTACAAACCACTCGCATTCCTTAGTAAAAAAATTTAATACGTGATTTGTATTCTTAATAATTATGATATGATTTGAACGCAGTTATGACGATCGATAAGAGTTGGACTACTTTAGCAAATCGTAATTGTCGTGAATTTTTTAGTGGTCTTGACGCATTCTTCAATAGGTGTAAGGACTACTTAAATAGCTATAATAGATGTTGCCCATGTGAGAATTGTGATAACCACGTATTTCTCCCGCTTAGTGGACTCAGGGTTCACATACATGGATATGGGTTTAGCGAGGCCTACACAACGTGGAGGTTTCACGGGGAACCATTAGTTCCTTGAGCATGGCGATCTTGGTCAAACGAGTAATGAGTTGCATGATTACTTCAACGATGTTCGTTAGGAGAATACTGTCAACGAACACAACACAGATAATGATGAGCTAGCCGAAGGCCCTAGTGATACAAACGACGAACTTGGTGAATTATTTAAGTTAGCCGCCACAGAGCTATACCCTGGTTGTGACTGGATGTCTTCGCTTGACTTTTTGGCAAAGCTGAGGCACATGAAGGTCATCAATAAATGGACTGATACTTCATTTGACCAATTGTTAGAATTGCTTAGGGTTGCATTTCCGACAGCTAATATCCCGTCATCACACTATGAAACTAGGACGATAATGAGAATGGTCGGGTTAGGGATACGTACTTATCCATGCTTGTATGAACGACTGCTGTTTTTTTGGGATGAATACAAAGAATATTTGCAAAGTTGTCCGATATGTTTTGAGAGTAGATGGAAAGACAAAAACAATAAGGGGAAGAAAGTTGCTAACAAGGTGTTGCGTTACTTTCCTTTGTCGCCGCAAATAGTATTAAATATATTATTAATTATTAAAAAATAATTAAATTAATTTCGCCGCTAAAAGGTACATTTCGCCACAAAAAGTATTAAATATATTATTAATTATTAAAAAATAGTATAATACATGTCGCCGCAAAAAAGTAAAATGTCGCCACAAATAGTGTACACGTGGCAAGATCTTGGGCCGGTGAGTGTTGCCGCTAATAGTTTAAATTGTTGCCGCAAATAAGTTTTTGGGACGAGTTTTTTGCGGCGACATGTCGCCTCAAAAGATCAATTGCGACAACATTTTGCTTTTTTGAGACGACAGTTTTCGCCCCTAAAAGTCTTTTTATTTGTAGTGTGTATGGATTATATGTGAAGGTAATAACATATAGGTTAAGTGTTTTTAGCAACACAAATGATTTCTACTATAATTTAAATCTTCATAAAGACTTCGAATTATTGTTAGACTAGAAGTCTACATTAGCAGAGTTTATGTTTATATTTTTTAATCCACTTTTATAATGTAAATGAAGTTTTAAAACATGCTTTACATGAACAAAATCAAAACTAGTTTTTAAAAAACATATGATATTTATTAAAAACTCCAAACATGTATTCGCTTCAAGATGTTGTAGAGTGCTAGAAAAATATAGCACCAAGGTTACAAGCCCTATAATTACAAATAATAAGAGCTACAAAATATACATGATCCCTACAAATACTGCAGCTTCATGTCTTACAACTTACAAATGCAAAGAGACCAATGTAAATACTTGCGACGACTTCTATTTGTTATCCAAAGAAAAGACAAACTCAGAATAGAAGGAAAGATATCCTTGTTACGGACTAAAATCAATTTGATCTTGAGCGGAGCGACAAGCTTTGTTCCTCCGATTCCAAATAGACGAGAGAGTAGTACAACAAACTCCTTGAAACACCTTACTCATTATTTTGCGGATCCGAGGTAGGGATGGAAAAGAAATGTTCAACCATGTCCAAATTTTCTTTCAAATAGGGTTAACCTTAGAGCAATTATGAAGGCAGTGTACCAAGTTCTTAGCTAAGTTTTGAACTTCAAAGTGGACATAATATCGATTCAATAGCAACACCTAGCTTTAAGATGTAGTTAACCTTAGTTGGAAGTCTATCCATAAAAAGCACCAACAACTAGAATCATCCATATCTAGGACTAAACAACTCCACTTGAAGGCTTGTTTGGAAGGCGCCTTTTCATCGGGAACCTTGGCTTGTTATCAAGCCGAGCTCGACCTGTTTTGGTTCCTAAAAGAGGTTTTTTTTTTTTTTTAATATTTGAAAACTGGTTAATGATTAGTAGTTTAAAAACGGAAGTTTATGTAAATAAACAAGGAAAGCCTCACGTAGAAAGGATGAATTTTATGAAAATATAATAAAGTAGCTAATTTGAAGGCATAAATAAATAAATATTTGTGAAAAAGGATGAAAAAAAGAAACCGCAAGAAGACAATGAAGGAAACAGGAAAATGGAAGGAACAGTTGAAGACTGCTAACAGACAACTCGATCCTTGCTGCTGCTTTTGATTCAATTCGTCTTCCCGTTCGGTGTTTTCGTTTTCCATAATTCAATGAATACAAAATAATCAACAGAGAAAGATTTTGTATCTTATACCCAAATATTCATTCATACCAAATTTATATAATTAACACATAAAGACGAATCCTATAATTAATGAAAAAAAGAATATTAATAAATAGAATAGAATTAGTGGATTCCAAGTGTTTTACATTCATCAAATAACCTTTTTATTTAATAAAAACGTCCTCACCAGAATCATAAAAGAAGATTAAAATATTGTCGAAAATGTTTTAACTCGTTTATAAAAGTGTAAGCGGTGAAGATTCGCTGAAGTGAAGTACAAGAGAAGTTAATTAGTCGGAAAAATAAACCGTGATTGGTAGTATAAATAGCCAAAAGTATATACATGTGATGTTTGAGTGCATAATAGAAGTTTTAAACTTTTTTTTGTAGTATTTGTATGACCTTAACCCAATCTTAGAGCTCAGCTCATATAATACTTTGTTGTGTCTAAAACTATTACTAACACATTAGGTATTTACACTATGATTTCAAGTACTGTGTCAATTATTTTTTTACTTTTATTAAATGAGCTTTGATACTCTCATAATTTCAAGTATTGTGACTTCTATAAGTTTATAGTGAAACATGCTTTTATTTAGAATCAAGTAGGGGTGTTTAAAATATCCGAAACCGAAAAACCGAACTTAAAAACTACAAAATCATACTGAAATCTAGGTTAACCGAACCTAAAAATAATTCGGTTATTCAGTTTGGGTATGGTTCGTAATTCTAGAGACGGACGGTTAACTTAAAAACCGGAAATTTAAAAATACAAAGCTATTTTTTTAGGTTTATCAATACCAACCAATTGATCAATATTTACAATACAATCATTATCAACTCATAATAAATTGTTTTTTTAGGTTTATCAATACCAACCAATTCATTTTTCAATATATATAGTTATTAATTAGGTTGACTTGGTTTATAAATTTTGTTATTTACTACTTTCTAACTTAGTTCCACTCTATTTTTTTTACGTCTCTAATATTCTATTTGCTTCTATCATAATTAGTTGATAAATAAATTAAACAATTTATAATGTTTATAAATTTCTCATTTAAACAATGTCCAAATTGAAATGTGGAAAGTACTTTTAATAGTTTTTATTTTAATAATATATTTAGTAGTTAGAAATGGTTATTTGGTTAACCGAATAGCCGAACCGAAAACACCGGTTAACCGACTTTTTCGGTTTAGGTTTAGGTTCACGAAACTTGCGAACCGATAGTCCGGTTAACCGAATACTCGAGTAACCATCCATGAACACCCCTAGAACCAAGTCTTTTGATAGTTTATACATTTAAACTTGAAGAAGTGAAACATACAATTATTTATCTTAAATATCTGTGTCTAGAATCAACACTTTTTTATTAATATGTTTAAACAACATAAACAATCACGTTGTTAAAAACCGATCCACCCAAATTGTAATCCATATATAGTAAATCAAGAAATTAAATTAGATTCACGTAGTTGGATACTTGGATGTGTTTTTCCTATCTATCCAAACATCAGTAAGGGAAGGGTATTGGGCCGACGTCTTTGGCCCAATTATTTTCTTTTGGTAGACATTCTTCTTGCTTCTTAGACCTCTTTTTTCTAGCTTGGCCCAATCATATTAAGTTCCTGCAGCCCGAATTGGCCCAATCATATTAGGTTCGATAGTCAGTCGACACACTCATAATTCGAGGCTTCTTTAATTAATAGTTTGTTGATTAAATAAAAAATATGATCGAGTCAAATACTATACGAAGATGCGTTAAATCAATAGACTAAAATTAATTTTTTAAAGTAGATAATTAAGTTTACTAAATTTTAATTGCAAATCATGCGTTTTTTTGGTTTTTTCCGTATATTTTATGGAGAGCAAAAACTATTGTATCAAGTATTTACTATTGAAGCAAATCACATAATATAATAATGATAATTATAGTAATATACGCGCGTGAGAGCAAAAACTAAGAAAACACACACAATATTAGTAATTGAAATTGGAATGCTTCAATAAATTAGGACAGAGTTATAAAGGTTATAATAAGAATATAACTATAAGCAAAACTTTATTAAAATGGTAAATAAACACAAGAAGGTTGAGGTATTCAATTACTGACCCGGCCTTCTAATAAATCACATATTACTTAAACATGTAAATCTTCTTTTATTGACTTTTTAACTTTATCAATTAACGATTTCGTTTTCTTGATAAAAAACCCAGCTAGGTGGTTGCCTCGCATATGTTATTTTTTGGGTTATAACAACCTTTTTCTATACACAATAATTAGCATCTTTTTGTCCTTACTAATTTACTACCTATTAATATCATCCACAAATTTATAAGTATAATTATTTAAGAGACAACTTTTTGTTATGTATGACAAAAAGTTTATTGTCACCGCCTTTATTTTTTACATAACTTTAGGATGCATTTTTTCTTACTTTTTTTTAATACTAAAAAACAATTATTTTTATGTCCATGCGATAAATGCAACCACCTTCTAGGCTTATACGTATATAAACTATACATTTCTCTCTCTCTCTCAATTAAGTTAGAGAACGGGTGGGTACCCCCAAGTCTCAAGTATCCCTTCTTTTATTGAATACAAAGAAATTTCAAAGAAATATTTTGTCTTTTAGAGAAAACACATGAATGGATGACATAAATGACACATGTGTTTTATCCAATTACTATTAATAATTTATTTTCTCAAAATTTTAAGATATACTTTCCACGGAGTTACGCTATAGGATTTGATCGAATTCCGTTGATCATTTGAGAATTTGAGGGATTCAAATTCTTTGGTTTACTACTGACCAAACACCACACATAATGAATTTTGAATTTAAATTTCTTTCATTTTACTAAACAAACACTTCTTTTATTGGAATTCCAACTCTAATTTAATTACAATATTCCTATGCATTGAAACAACAACAAAACGCACCCCTAGTAGCCAGTGGTGAGAACAATCTCATATGCCATGGTTGGCTTCATTAAATTCTCATCTCGATCAAGTGAGAGTTCATGAGGACACTAATGGTGAAGTGAAACAATTTTAAACGTTTTCGTTGGCCTCGTTACATCTCATCTTAGCTGGTTCATATGAACGCAAGATCGACAGTCTAGTTAGAGAGGTAGTACTCATTGGGTTGGACTTACTAAACCATGATTGGGTGATAGTGATTCTGACTTGGTGACTAGAGTCGATCATGTGGTCCGTTAGATAAAAAAACCAACGAATCGAACCAAACTGGACTTAGACCGGTGGGTCTGTTCTTCGGTCCTAGTTTTTATAAATTTCGGGTTTCAGTCTGATCCAATGTTTTTGGTATGGTACGATTTTGAACCGCTCTCACCCCTAATCATGTAATCTTAGCTGGTTCCTTTGATATTGATATTTTATACTTTCTACTGATCGAGGGCATACGTAGCATTTTAATTTGTCGAGCATATATGCCACTTAATTAGAATAACAGGTTTGATCGGGTCATATTATCTTTGCATATTGATTTTTAATATAATAAACATACTTTTAAAACTACACTTTGTTTATGTTTGAACGTGGATAAGTTAGAAATATCAATCGCTATTTGGCAAAAAAAATTAGATATCAATTATTGGTCTCGCCTGGGACCCCACTTGGATTATATGGCTACCTCTAAAACTCGAAAGTTAATTCTAACCAATGGCTGGTAGCGGTAGCCACATCAATAGTATTCGGTTTCAAGGGCCCTAGCCCAAGACCCAAGTATTGCCACTGTATTGGTCACTGTGTGAACACAAGTGGCTCGGACCCCCTCATTTAGTAGGTCCACCATTTAAGAATAAACAATCATCTCATTTCTCAAATGTCAAATCATGCATCCGTTTTTACATATATATTTACGTGGACCGACAAATCGAATACAAAATAACACTCTTTTCTTATATCATTCGTATAGCTCATGAAACAAATTAGTTGAAATGAATAATTAAGCTACTTAATTAAGTAAGAATCACTTATGCATGCATAAACTATTTAAATTCACTAGCTAGGTCAATGTGGTAAGTAAAGTGCCATTTTAACGCAAATATCAGGCTTTTATTGATGCGTTATGAGATCCCGACAAGTCTGTGTGCTTTTAGAGACCATATATGTACATTAGAGTGTCTGTAGTTGTCTCGTTATAACGAGTCAAAAACAACAAGGGCTCCTTGTGACCTCCATTACATCAGTATATGATGGGCTTGTGATCCATCATCTCATGGTGTTAATCACGGGCAAGCAAGCTTGTTTTTGCTTCGTTTTAAATCATTTATGAGAATTTGGTAGTGATTATTGATAATAGTGATGATAAGCAGTTATTACCATGTGAGATTAGTGATATGTTACTAATGTTAAAGTGACTGATACTTGTTAAAAATCAAAGGTCCATTTTATCATTTAATTCAAACATGTCGAAATGACAAACTCTTTCAAATTTGTGTGGTGATTGTTGATTACATAAATAGGGAATCCATTTTAATATCATTAATTTAAGAGTTAATGTTAATCAGATGTCGACTATATATATTTTCAATTATGCTACTTTTATATAATATAGCTTTGAAAATATATTTTTCTACTAACTTTTTATTTATACTTACTAAATCAATATGAATGTTAAATAAGAAATAAAATAATAATAAAAATTAATGGTGTCAATGATCATTTACTTGATAAATGACCAAATAGAAAGTAAGAAGATTAAATACGAATTAATTGCCTCGTAGACTCTATAATCTATGTGGACCTTACATTTGATAATATAGATGTCGACATTGTCTCTAATCATTAATATTGTTATAAAATTATAAATATTTTACGAATTTTTTTCTTACTTTAAATCTTATGTTAATAATATTGTTAGCATGTCATTAATAATAACACTAGATAACAGGGGCAAAGTTAGAAAATTTATTCAGTGGATTCAAAGTTAAGATTAATAACCTTTGTAAACAAAATTAACGAGTTTATAACTAAAATTTTACCTAAATTATACTAAAATTACACAGAAAATTTTTGTTTAGCGGTTCAATGAAACCCTCTCAAGCATGTATGGCTCCGCCCCTGCTACATATGTTTTATTGGTTAATATTTTTTTCTTAGTAGAACATAATTAATATTAGTACTTTTTTTAATTTTACAAATTCAACTGATTATTTAACAAAAAGAATGTAGCATAAAGAATTGAAGAACGCTAGAAAAAAAGACATGACCATTTTTTTATGAAATAACTATATCAATTTAGTTGTAATAACTATGAATTTTGCTTATAATTAATGAAAGGAAACGACAAGGAGGGAGGGGGGTACAGACGTAAAGAACAGGTCAAGTCGGAGAGTGATACATAAACAATATATTTATGGGGATGATCGATTTGATGACTAAGACCGTGGTCCATTTCTAAAAAACAGGCTCGAGCCAGATAATATGAACAATTAATAGCCATGCATCGCCTTTTAATTTGGACGTTACTTTCTACTTTAGTTAACATTAAATGATTTCAAGTTTCAATATTTAATTGCCTTTATTTTATATATGTACCTTGTATAATTACAAAGTTAATTGCTCATATACTTTCTAATTTCTGTTATTGTGAATTGTTGTGACAACTTTAATTAATAACGACTTAATGTATCTACAATCATATCTAACTTAATAACAAATAAAAAGTTTTTAGCCCAGCGATATCAAAGTGTTCCTCCGTCTTTGAAATTGAGGATTCAAGTATTGTCATTGACTGTTGACATAAGATGTAGATTAAAAGAGTGTGTGTGTTAGCCGATAAATATATATATATATATATATATATATATATATATATATATATTATTATGGTTAAAAACACAATGAGCATATTTAATATGAATGTCATATATAAATAATAATCACAAAAGTTTTTAGCAATATTTTTAAAAGCAGACCGGTCTGGATAGATTTTGGTTCCTCTACCTCATCCCCTCACATACTAAACGGACCCTTTTCTCTAGTCAATTCAAACTAGTCTTAATGGATTTGGATCCCAATTCATTCACTCATTTATATAGTCGTATAAAATGTCTAAGTATACTTTATTCATTCATTAGTTATTACTACTACAGTTCGTTTTTACTAGAAGTCATTGGTGATAAGCATGGTTTTAAAAAGCTTATATTGGCTTCGCTATGACTATATCAAGGATTGAGGCTTGACCATGTCGACATGTCAAGGTCCAAGGCTTGGGCGTAAGGCTGATTAGCGTACGCTAAGACCTAGTTTGATGCGCTTTTACCCGTTATAAACCATGTTTTTGGGACTTGTTAAAAGTACTGAATCATATAGGCCGAATATATATAATTATTCAGTTAAAATGATGGTTAGATATACGGAAAACGAAGAAAAAAATTGATTAACTATGTTATAAATCTATAAATATATGTTTTTTATTTTTATTTTTTGTATAATTGTACATATATAATTATAATTTATATACAAAATTGTCACATTAACTCACATACTATGAAACGTCGTAGATTCGCCATTGATTCGAAAGTTTGAGGCTTGACCATGTTGTCACGTCATGTCTCTCATTGTTTTAAGTGATAAGTGATATCGGTTGCTATTATCAATATGAGAGATGATATATCCTCCTACTATTTCTTCCTACTTATCCTCCTACTCATAAGATCAACACAAGTGTCAAAATCAATGGAGAAGGTGAGTAAAGAGAATTAGTGGATTCCACATGTTATCTTATGGTAAGTAGGAGGATGAAGTAGGAATAAATAGTAGGAGGATGTATCATTTTTCTATCAGTATCTTTGCTCATGCAATTCTCCTCCTCAAGAACTACTTTTTATTCAGGTTGATCAATTAGGTTAGTTAACTGATTAGATTTTTTTAAAAGCGAAGTTAACCGACTAAACTAAAATGAGAATTACTTGTTTTTAACCTAAAAAAAGAATACAAGTTTGTCATTCTTTTGACAATAAAATTATCAATCTATATATTTCTTAACAAACGGCCATTATTGAGGCACTCGACACTTCACCTCTTAAGTTTGATCATACGTATGATTCTGATTGATATTACTCATACACCATGTAAGATTTTTGAAATATTATTCAACAGGGAAAGGATAATTGCGCTCCCATGACCCACATGTCTTGAGGATTATATTCTATGAGAAAAATGATTGATCCGGCCTGTAATACCATTAACAAATCTCTTTTCAAGATGTATGAAATTTTAAATAAAAACCAGATTTAATTTTTTAATTCATTTTGAGTAATTAAGTTCCCCCGAATTTGGTTATACTAAAAATAATATAGAGTAAAACATTTGGATTGATATAATCCATACCGTGAAAAATAATGTTTGTTGTTAATAGCACATAATTTAAATGTTATTAAACTTACAAACACTTTAAATAATATACATTTTAGTTCTTTTAGTATATATTTGTGTAAATTGTTTGCACATGTAACAACAATTAAGTTAGATATTCCTAACTTATTTCATATCTTAAAAAGGTTTTTCAAGTCTCGTAGCGAGCAAAATGTATATATAAAAATCAGTTATTGAGTGTGTAGGTTTTACCGTAAAATAAAGATAACTTTTGATTAACTTTATTGAAGAATGTTCAATATAGTCAATACTTAATTCATATTCTTAAAGAATTAATTTTAGCTTTTGAATCAATGACATCAATGGTCTATATTGCATTTTAAAATTTTGGACGTAGTGACAATTTCGTAATTCACATGTGATACTTTTACAAATCACATGTGATTGTATACTGAATCACCGGTAATTAAATATTAAAATTTTAAAACTACATTTTTTACATCGACTTTATCGAACAAAACTCTAACTTTACTAAACTAGTCAACAACTATCCGATATCATGGTTTTTCAGAAGAAAAAAAAATCGGATATTATGGACTTGTGGTCAATTAAAAAAATTCTATATATAAAAACGAACAAGACTATGTTTGGCTGGAGAGCTGCGGGGTCCAATTGACGGCTTATCATTAGCTGTGCGGAAAGCGATCCTAGCTTACAATGGACCCCTCGTACTATTCACATATACCACTATCAGTCCCCCATTACCCTATATTTTCCCTGCTAAACTTATTCTATATATAACCCACTCCCACTTCTTATTTATTCACCATACACACAGCATAAACACGCATCTTTCTTGTGTAGTGAAAATGTCATATTCTATGAGAATATTTCGTAAAAATAATGTTGTCACTCTTTTCCTAATTGGGTTCGTTACATTGTTGTCTATTACGAATGCGAAGCCTGCTACATTCCTTCAAGATTTTCAAATTACATGGTCGGATTCTCACATTAAACAACTTGATGGCGGCAAGGGCATCCAACTACTCCTTGATCAAAACTCCGGTACGTAACACGTTCTTTTTATGCATGATCACATATTTTAGTTGCATCAGATGTGTTCTAATGCGCACCAAAACATGTGATCACTGATCTTAATGAACTCGATGAATAATTTCATTTTGCATGATTTTTAACTGTTTTAGGATGTGGGTTTGCTTCAAAGAGCAAGTACTTGTTTGGACGAGTGAGCATGAAGATCAAGCTCATACCAGGAGACTCGGCTGGAACTGTCACTGCCTTTTACGTATGATTTTGAACAAAGTTAATTTAAACTTGTCTATGATACGTGATGTGTTTAACATATATACGGGGTTAAAATTTTCATTCATGGCTTTTGCGGTTAGATGAATTCGGATACCGACCAAATACGTGATGAACTTGATTTTGAATTCTTGGGGAACCGGACCGGACAACCGTACTCGGTTCAGACCAATGTGTATGCCCATGGAAAAGGTGATAAAGAACAAAGGGTTAACCTATGGTTTGACCCTGCTGCCGACTTCCATGTTTACTCCATCCTATGGAACCACCACCATGTTGTGTAAGTACAACTCTCTTTTGTATTCAAACTACATTAAAAGAATGAAAGTACAACTAAAAGATGCATCACTTTATTGGTCAACAAATCGATATTGTTTAGTATTTTATAATTGTATCGACTCATGGTTATATTAGTGGGCTTGGACCGTATATATATATAAAATATAATCGATATAATTGAGTTTAATTAGAATATCTAATACACTTGTGTAGATTTTCTGTGGATGAAGTGCCTATAAGAGTGTACAAGAACAATGAAGCCAAAGGAATTCCCTTTCCAAAATTCCAACCAATGGGAATTTACTCCACATTATGGGAAGCAGATGACTGGGCCACAAGGGGTGGACTGGAAAAAATTGATTGGAGCAAAGCCCCATTTTATGCATATTATAAAGACTTTGATATTGAGGGGTGTCCTACACCTGGGCCAAGTGTTTGTGCATCCAACCCAGCCAATTGGTGGGAGGGTTCAGGTTACCAGCAACTCGACTCGGTTGCAGCCCGTCGATACCGGTGGGTCCGTATGAACCATATGGTGTACGATTACTGCACCGATAAACAAAGGAACGCGGTTACGCCACCGGAATGCATGGACGGAATTTAAATAAACTCCATATTTGTGTGTCAAAGTGCCAATGTAGTATATTATGCATACGATACGATGGGGGTAAAAACTAAAAATTAAAATGTTATTATTATTTATTTTGTATAAATTTGGTGTATGATCTAAATCTGCCGCAGATTGAATGATATGACCCAACATAAGTTTTCTACATTAATAATTGTGAAAATGACATATACAAAAATACGTGTGTATACACAGATATAGGCAAGCTTTGGTTTGGCTCATATAAGTTTCATTACAAAATGGGCTGAGAGGATTGTGTATGATTTTAATAAACAGTTTGATTTTTAATTTGAACATGTAACATTTATTATTTGGAATCCTATTAATGAGTAACGTTAAAAGACATGTTTCAAAAGTATATATATGCTAAATGAATTGAACGAGTTGAAAGGGACCCCATGTATATTTAAAACTTGTTAATTCGTATTACCAAAAAAATTTTTTTACTACTTTAATAAAAACTAGTGGGGTAACCGCATAATGCGGTGGTGACGATTAAAGAATATTGATGGTGAATACTTATGGTGACGAGGACGGAAACAATTAATGATGTTTGTGAATTAATCCTGAATGTTACAATAAATTTGATGAATAATATTTGAAATAACTTAAGTAGTATTATTCATCAAATTTATGTTATATAAAGATTTTATTTAATAGTGTGATAATATTGTTTATGCACTTTTACTTAAAAGTAATATGAGAAGGTCTAATATTATATGTTACACTTGAAGATCATAAGTAGTTTTAAAAAAATTGAATTATATGTTTTTAGAGAAAAATATATCATACTTCGAATAATCAAGACATTTATTTGTTAAAGGAGGTGAAAGGTTTAATGAATTGATGAATGAGATTAATGTAAATAAAATTAAGGGTGGAGATTTAGTTTTGATTGAAAAATTAAGAACTCTTAATTTTTTAAGAAAAGAGAGTGTTATAGTACGTAGTATAGATAATTAAAATTAATAATAATATAATTTTTGTAATTATATTATGATAATTACAGAATATTTTTTGTAATTATCCGAAATAAAACTTTTACATGGTTATTTCTGTCATCACTAATGGATACGTTAGTATCACTAACTTGTCACCAATACTCCGTAGTAATAATCAGACTCACATAAAATTATTTATCTTTCATGCAATTAGTTAAAAAAAAGCTCATTATGAGATTGATTGGGGCAACGAACATCACAGACAACGGCTGCTGGAGTAACACGAGCTCCTCTTACTTGTTACAAGGTTATCATGAGGTTGGTAACGAATTACTCCGATCCGGATACTGTAAGAGCACCCTTAATGGGTGCTCGTGATACACTAAATCGAGGCACGATGAGGACCTCTTCTCGTCATCTCCATTGCAGCCGGCTCGTTTTTCGTTCATAACTCACGAGCTCGTGAATGAACAAATAACCTCGTTATGCATTTTTTATCTTTTTTTCAACCAATTAGAATTGAGATAAATATTTGTATGAGTCAAGTGATGATAGTGATAACAGTTATCACTCGGAATGGTTTTTAATGAGTTAGTAATGCTAACATAATTATTCAACCTCGTACATAATACAATAATTGGAGTGGGTCCCAAAGGAGATATAAGTGTATGACACGTGTGTATTAAGGAAGTGGTCGTAAGTCTATGCACGTGCACATTAAGGTAGTGATGGGTTATTTCCGAAATATGGTTAATTGAATTACCTTTCCATCCGGGGCCGCTAACACATGCTGTCGCCCGGTTTTTTGTTGAAGGCAAACAATGCAATAGTACAGACTATAATTACAAAGTTTTCTTCCACTCGGGACCAAACTAAGTACTAAATATCACGAGAACAAGTACAATGTTTCACCCACATGCGACCAAACTAGGTGCAAAAAGATGTCAGATGCTGAGAATGTGGTTCATAAGAGAAAGCTCCAATCAAGATTTAAGCTTAGTTATGAGATTTTGTTAACTAATATTTATTAGGTACTTCACTATCACTAATAATTTTGTTTGTCTGTTCATATGAGTAGCTTTTCATTGGGAATGAATAAGATGGAATTCACCATTTGGGTTGACCAAGTTCTTATAAGAACATATGGTATTAGCTGTATTATATGTGCGTGGTAAATATATCCTTCCTTTGTATTTATAACTTGAAGCATATGCAAGAATGAAAAACTCGTCTCATGATCTTGTCTATAACAAGTGTTTCAGTTGCAAATTTCTTTGAACAAATAGTCCATTTTTATCCATGTTGATCCCTTATGTAGTTGATAGAAAAGGGATCTGCATGGTCCGGCATGAACCTAAAATCTTGACCAAACCGGTATATCTTGTTTGATAATTTTTCAAACCAAACCGGCCAATTTGTTGTGTCAAACCAAACTTACCAAACTAATATAAACCGGTTTGACTCGTTTTCATCGGAATACTACTAAAAGTGTCTAAGAAAACCGAATCAGAATTATAAGAGCGTAACACAAGTTTGTTTATCTACCTGTTTTTTATTTAATTATAAAGATACACACATATAGATATATACACATCTGGTCCGGTTTGGTTTAAACAGTTGGTTTTATCTCTAAACCACAAACCAAACTATATTAACGATTTACAAAAAACTCAAACCACCGGCCCTGGATAATGAAGGATAAAGGAACCAAATCGACAAAATTGGTTTCGTTATGTTGGTTTATCAAGCTTCGGCCAAACCGTGCACAATCCGATTACCATTCCATTAGTGACCTAGACTTTGTATGTGGGGCAGAAGATGACATCGGAAAAAAAAAACGTGTTTGTTACTTAATAAAAAATGAAATAAACTATTCAATAAAGGATGTGATTTTTTCAATTTTAAGAATTTTCATTCTACAAAGGAGTTGTGTTTTTTCTCGTTCCTTGATATATGAAATGAAATCTACAAATTAATATTGATTATTTTTTTACTTTTACTAATACTAATTCCTTAAAAAATTATGCTTTAATGAAAATAGTTATTTGTAAATTATATCCTAATATATTTTTCTTAAATTCTATCCTTTAACGTTATCTTCTTTTTTAAATATTATAAAATTAAACCTAATGTGTGTTAGAGAGAGAGAGAGAGAGAGAGAGAGAGAGAGAGAGAAGAAAGAGAGAAGAAGATTGTGTTAGGTACATATAGAAACCATCTTAGAGTAGGTAATGAAAAGAGTGGGGTGGTGT
This sequence comes from Drosophyllum lusitanicum, assembly GCA_032274825.1. NCBI lineage: Eukaryota > Viridiplantae > Streptophyta > Magnoliopsida > Caryophyllales > Drosophyllaceae > Drosophyllum > Drosophyllum lusitanicum. Next base: position 5,755 of record JAUEJL010030314.1, on the reverse strand, counting down.
GCTTTCATCGGGTTTGTGTGATGAGTATCGCATGGCCTTATGAGCGCCTCCAACTTGTGACTCAAAGTCGACTTTATTTCAGGCCCATGGCCCGATATGCCCACTTCGATCTTAGCCTATGATCCAACCCCATTTATGATGTTTCCATTATTTTTACACTTTCAAGTGTTTAGAGTCGAACATAATAATGTCTATTTAAAAAGTTTTTACATAAATAATCAGCTCATATTTTGATAGTAGATTAAGCCATCCGTTATACCTTTTCTTTCCCTCTTATCACGTCAGAGATACATCACTTCCTCTTTTCTACAGCCAAAGTTTTACCTTTTTCAATCTTACCCTCATTTTTTATTTTATTATTTATATTAGAGAGAGAAAAAGAGTGGGAAAGAGATCCATAGAGAGAAAGAGAAGAGAAAGTGGGTGAGGTGTCTCGAGTTGGCAAACCATAAATGAGGGGTAAAGGGAAGGGTTGGGGGCGTTTTGGTATTTCCCTTGCTGCCCGGAGCCACAGTTGGACCCGATTGGGAGGAGAGGAGAAGCACAATGGAAGGCTTTAGAAAAAAGTTAGGAGATAACCATTTATGTGCTTTACGAAATTTGCACCAAAGTTACAAACAGTTTGAGAAGTTTAAGAAATTTTAATCACATTACTTCCTCGTTTTAAGGATGTCGCGTCCTCTCCTTAAGTGACATATAATGCCTTGCACCGTTGCACGTGAGAATATTTTGGTCTTTTCTTTCATTTCATCTTAACCTTCTTCCATGTCTGCAAACATTCTTTAATGAGAAATTCCGTTTAGTCCTACTGAATCTTCTTACTTTATCTTCCTACCAACTAAATGATGATATGTAAAATTCACTAAATCTCTTTCCACATCTCCTACTTTAACTTTGACACGTATCTTCATTTAGTAAGTAGGAAGATGAGTAAGACGATGTAATATAGCTTATCTTCTTTAATATCTATCACATTGAAAGTTTTTATAAAGAAAAAACAAAAAAAAAGATTTTTAAATACCATTTACGCCTAAACCGTTGAAGAGATAGAGCCCATGAAATAGGTCAATAAATCGGGCTATAACAAGCCCATATCTAGTGCTGCCCGCCCATTATTTTGCATTGGACTCACTTGCTTTAGTCTTTCCAAGAGCTTTAAAACCTCGATCATCATGAATAATTTTCCTACCGACATTTTGTGTTCTGTTTTGCTTTTTGTTAGTTTCTCTTTGTAAATGTGTAAAATACATTTTTTTTATTTTTTAAAAAGAAAATCTAATTGTATTAAATGCGTCTCAACATATAAAAAAGCTACACAAACCTTGATGGTGTCAAGTTTTGAATTTGTGCATTGGTGTGACGGTGGTACTAATATGTTAGAGTTGGTTATGGCTGTTTGTTTAAATTATTTATCTAGTTTTTTTTTATAAATAGAAAATAATGTAATAAATATTTAAGATTATTCTTTTCACCCATTTATATTGAGAGAAATACTTTAATTAAATGGTAAATTACCGAGAAAGATAAAATAAATATTAGCTTTTTGCCAATAAAGGTAATGCGTATTTTTTGGGTATTTTTTTGGGTCAAAAGGTATTATAAATTTCAATTTATATGGGAAAAAAATGGTATGATGAATTGATTAACCTGTTGAATGTTGCCATGTCATTATCCAAATGGGATCCATGTCATTATCTCTTCTAACATGACAGTCCATATTAACGTCACCTCATCACCATGTCACAATTAGTAGATTTTTAAGAAAATTAGTTCATTATAATTATCATTTATTTTTATTAAATCAAATTTATAAATGAAATTCAATAACTATACTAGTTTTTAAATAATATTTAAATAAATTAATCATTAACCAACTTGTATTGTGACATGCTATTGTTAGTTATATTGCATACAATGATACATTTGAGAAAGTAAATTGTATTATTGGTTGTAAAATAAAGTTCATTACATACAATGATAATATTACCAAAGTTTCATATATTTTCGTGTACATCGCGATATTAAAACATGGATGAAAATCTTGAAACTTTGAAACTCCATTGGCTTCTTGTAGTTCTAAACTCCACTGGCTTCTTGTAAGTCGGATCGTGTTCATCTTAAATGAGCCGTGTCGTTTTTGTGTTGCGTGCATTATCAGGTTAACCCAAATTCAACCCCATATAGTTTATTGTCAGGTTTGGTCCTTGTCAATTAATTTTTTTGGTCCTTGTTGACTCATTTTCCAAAAAAAATTGCATTTAGATAAAATGCCACTAAAATCCAAATTGCAAATAGATAAAATGCCACTTAAATCCTTGTAGATACATCTATATTTTATGTTTTAAAATGCCGCAAAAATCCAAATTTCCAATGCTTATTATTAGTTTAGTTATTACTTTTAATTTTTTTTTATTGTTTAAAGATAAATATGTTTTTTTGTTATTATTAAATAAAATCGGATTAACTAAGTCAACTTTGGGTTATTGTGTTCATATCAACCTTTTTCGTGTCTTTTTCAGATCGACCCATTTCTGCCCAACTTAATTTTGGGTCATTTCATGTGAACCTAGTTCGGTTCGAATTGGGTTTTTCATCGTGTCAAGAATTTACAACCTGATATCCTATACTATAAATGTCTTTTTCATGGGATCTTACAGAGTAAAGAATATTTTCAATTGGTGGGTCCTTGGACTCTTTTAATTCGATGAATTTCTTCGGGGAATAAGGATCGTAGAGAAACTCTCTCTGTAGGTGGGTGTATGTGTAGTTGCTTTGTGATGTATATATATGGAGATGGAGGAATGAAAGTTTATTTGTTGACCCGGATTCAAAGGTAGCCCTCATGATGGAGGACCTATTTCCAAAATTGCAACAGTCTTGGGCTATTTGGTTGGTAGATAGGAAACCGAAATATCAAGTGAATTGGGCAAGATGGCATAGGAACCCATTTAGTTGACTGTTATAGGGTTTGTTTGGGTGTGGGTTACTGGGTTCTCTTGTATGTGCTTTGGGTGAAAGTTTCAACCTCTAAGACTTGGATTAATTTATTCTCCCCTCTCACTCTTTGGAGCAGGTTAACCATCAAACCAGGCTTAAAATTAAGCATCCATGCTTACTCTTTATACCCAGTTACCTAAACACATCAAAAGAGGCTTAAAACGTTTTTAGACTCCTTTTTATTTAATAAACTGGGCTTACTTAATGCTCCATCAAATATTTTAGATCCCTTTTTTTTTTTGCTTCATTAAAATCCCATGTTTTACTTAGAAGGCTTAATTGTGCTTTGTATAGTAGTGTTGAAAACAACTTCTTAGGTCCCATTTGGTTTGTGGATTTCTTAGAATTTACATTTTAAATACTGACAAAACCATGAGTTTGGTTCGCAGATTTTAAATTTTCTAACAAAATCTGGGTTTGGATAGAAAATAACCATGAGATTTCAAATAATAAAATCCCAAAAAAAATCATTTTAGACAGAGATTTTGAAATGCAAGGGTATCCTTAGGATTTGAGACCCTGTAAAGATGAGATTTTTCATTTTTACCATTCTACCTCTCGACACTTTAACCCAAAACCCAATCCATTATTCCACATAAGGTGTTAATCGGGTCAACTTGACTGGGTTTCTGGTTAGTCGGGTTTTTAGAAAATAAACTTCACCTAAAACCCAACCGTAAGCTTCGTTTAGTCGTGTTCAGGTCAATCGGGTATCTGACTTATATGTTAAGATTAATCGGGTAACATATAATAAAATTTAAAAACAATACCTGTTTGGTTTAGTTCACACACTTTTAAGTTAGAAAATAAAAAAAAACGTACAAAGCATAAATTTTATTCCTAAGGCATTGAGACTTACGTTTTCAAGAATAGATTTCTAAACTGAATTCACTTTTCATTGCACACTAACAATTTTTCTCGAAAGATGAAAACCTTGCACAATGTACTAACTAAAAACCAGTTGCAAACCTTGCGCGCTAAATACTTCTTCGAAAGAATATAAATCATATTCTTGAAAGAAGTTTTTAGTGCTTATTAGTAAGGGTATTTTAGTCTTTTGTATACCTTTTTTCAACCGTGAATTGCGTTCAAGTGAATCGTCATTAAAGAGCGACAATTGATTTTTCTGAAATATCCGTAATTAATGTGTCATTCATGATTCATTAATGACTCATTAATGAGCCGTTATTTCTATTAATCAATTATTTATTTTAATCAAGACCCAATATTGTTTCTCGCGATACTCGCAATAAAAATGGTTCATTTATTACGTCATATATATATTCAGCCAGATAAGTTATATTGAATCATAGTGGCTCCATAGTTGACTTTTAGTTTCTTATAATATTCTTAAGAAGAATGATAATCATAGCTTTTAAGGCCGTAGGTAATAATAAAAAACTGTGATTTTAGTTTTTAAAAATAGTAACCGTGTTTCATATATAGAAATTTGAAACACAATTAAAAGATAAGTATGAAATTTATAAAAAGTTGATTAAAAAACATGAGTTGTAATTGTTATTTTTAAAAACAAAGATTTTAGTTTTTATTCTTATCCACAACCCTTATAACTGGTTATTATGATCCTATTCTTAATATATATTTTTACCGAAAGTAAGTATTAGGTTATCCAAAGCATACCAAACATAAATGGACAAAGTACTTAATCCTTTACCTTGGTTAAGTAACAATATTTTAGCATATATTGCATTATATTTAGGCAGGGTGAATTACCAAAATTTGACTTTTGACTCGCGTCATTTGGAATCTTAACGTGCAAGTTTCACAACCCCACACACACACACACATATATAGTCATATATATCATGTCATTTATAAATATAATTAAACACACACACACACATATGTATATATATGTGTGTGTAATTGTACATCGATGATGAGAATATGACATGGATAACTTTTGACGAAGAAAAAAAATAACATTGACCAATAGAAAGATGGTTGAATGCGTCTTCGAAGAAAATAATCCGTCAACATTCTCCTTTAGGATCACAATATATATAACTTGTCAAATAATTTAACATATTATTGCAGTACGTGCTTTTAAGTTCCTTTTTTCTCCATCCTTTTTTTTTGTACTCGTAAGTTAAAGATCGAGTGTACACTATCGATGTAAGAACTATCACTACATTCTCGATTTATAAGAACAAGAGGAAAACAAAGAAAATTATTATCTTTCGAATCCCTCTATTTTTAGGAGAAAATGATTAAAGGTAATTAGAATTGATTCTTTGAATTTTCTTCGTTTAATAAAACTCGAGAATACAACTTTTTTTTAGTTTACACTATCATCTCTTTTTAAAAAAACTCTAGAACAGAGTGTGTGCTCTTAAAATCTAAGCTTCATATATATATATATATATTGAAAAGTTTATTTGAGAACTGCGATAATCAATCTTAGCCGTCCAATTCACCCTCATTTAATTAGATTGCTCACCTATGAATTCCTTACATGCACCTTGCCACGCTCAATCCCTCCACGCTCTTCATTCATGAATTCCAATATCCAAAATGAACGGCTAAAATTGGTTCTCGCGGTTCTCGCAATAAAAACGGTTCTCAAATCGCAGCTCTCGTACGAAAAACAGTTCTCGTTTGAACTTTTGCCTATATATATATGGGTTGTGTTCAATAAAGTCTATTTAAAAAACATAGTTCTGAAATTTTAATATTCAATCACATGTGATTTGTAAAAGCATCACATGTGAATTACGAAAAATTACGAAAATGTCAC
>JAUEJL010030203.1:0-21377 GCA_032274825.1 Drosophyllum lusitanicum | reverse complement strand
GTGGTATATGCACATGTGCACCTATTGTAATTTGCACATGTGCACCTATATGCACCTGTGCTCGAAAAAAAGACAGTAGTATATGCACATGTGCAAATATCTAATGTTGTGTTGAAAAAAAACCCGGCAAAAATGAAAAAAATTTCTTTGAAAAAGTATAGCAATATGGATGTCATATTAAATAGCATAATTTTCTCGTTAATTTGATATAATTTTCGTATTTTAATACTTTTGCGTTTAGTAGATATTTTAGTTTAAAAAATTGGGGATAAGTGTTCCCCCCTTTAATTAGGTAATTTGCCTAAAATACTCTTTCAGCATTTTTGAAAACTAAAAATAATGGCTGTTGTTTGAATTAATTACTTGTTTGTCACACTTAATATAAACCGATGCAAATCCAATTAAGCTATAACCAATTAATGAACACCCAGTGGTTTAACGGTCAAAGTTCTCCTTGCATATTCACCACATGCACACCCCAACCAAAAGAAAGACAAGTCAACACAACCACGGATTTTAGGAAAGTTGAAAACCCATTGAGAAAAGTATAAAACACGAAGAGGCCGGTACTTCAAACCGAAAGAAAAAACTTTAAGAAAGAGAAAAGTAAACAAAAGGTAATTGTTAAAATATCAATCTAAATGTGAAATTTATAATTATTACTTTGATTGTGTGTTGTGTAACTATAGGTGGTCTAATCTTGAAGTGGGGAAGATCTTTCTGTTCTGAAGCTAATGAGTAGGACTAGGAGGATGTAGAATGCAAATACTACAATTTTATAAAAGGAAATCTGGGCTGCTGCTGCTTTTATGTTCTTAAAGATGTAGTGCTTTTCTCAATAAATATATAAAGAAGTGGGGCTGAAAGGAGTGAGTTCAGAACAGTGTTTGTGAGCCCCCTAAAAAAAGAAATTTTGTCCCAAGCCAGTACACCTTTCTGTAAATTGTTTACCCTTTGGTATTGAGTGTTCTTTTTTTTTTTTGCCCTCCCTTAAACAAGCATGGGTCATTCTCAGAACTCATCATGTAAAGAGCTACTGCATCTTGACTAGGTGTCTAGGTTTCCTCTTTTCTTAGTAATTTACCATGTGAATTAAGTTACCAATTCTTCTTTTATCAAGATGTACTTTATGTTGCAAGACAGTTTACCTATGGTTTTCTGCTTGTTTAGCATTGGAATTCTTTTCTTTTTTTTTCTATATTCTTTTTCTGTTGGTGGTTACTTTTCTTTGGTAATTTACTCAGTGACTCAGATGAGTCCACTGCTAAAAGATGTTTTTTACCGTGCAGCACCTTGCGTCGCTAAACGGTTTACTAATGTTTTCTTGCATGTATAAAACTGGAATTTTCTCGTTCTATGCACTTTTTCCACGATGGCATTCGTTTATTAAACAACCAACAAATGAGGCGAACTTCTAGAATGTAACCATCGAATTCTGTTTCCGAAATATTAACTAATTGTTTTTCACATTTACCTCGGGTTACAAATGTACAAGAAATCAAATGAAACAACAATGCCTAAAATATTGGTTTCTTATGCATTCTCCTCTCCCTTTGAAAAAGAAATCTAGAACCATACAGAAACCTACCTACAAGAGGAAATTTCGGGCTACCAAAGATAATATAGGTGACAATAGCAAAACAGCTGATAAAAATGGGTATCCATTTTGAATTGTTTTGATAAAGGAGTAAAAAGTTGATAATAAAAGTGAGAATCATGGTCCCAATAGATATGAAAAGTGATGCTAGACATATCATGAGCTGTTGGGGTAAGGAAATCATGAAATCATGTTCAGTATAATCAGATCCCAGGATACACAAGACCATGAGGATGGCAGTTGTAGCAGATATAAATGACAACCCGTCAAATATTATAAAAATCTTTGAAAGATTTTTTCGGAGGAAAATAGGCATACCCGTTGTTTCGTCATATCCACCTGGAAATGTAAATGCTGCTGCAAATGAGATGGTGGCTATCAGTGATGCAACCACCATTAAATAGGCAGCTGTTTCTTTTATCCACTCTTCACCTTTGGAAAATAATTCTTTGTGGTTTTTAGTAAACACTTCATGTGGTGTTAGACCAGCTGCGTTCTTCTTTTCTCTAAAAGTTGGAGGGAGCATGGCTTCTACTTCCTAACAACACATATCAGTATTTTCAACATTTATAGCACGAGAAAATGGGGAAGTTGGAACTAATCTAATCAATAAGTTTACTTGGGTTATCGTGTATTGTGTTATCACAACTAGTGAAATTGGTAAATAAAAGAAAATTGGGATAACGTATTTTCAACTACTTTGAAAGCCAACCAACCAAGAAAGTATCCAGTTTCTCTCATACCAAACATGACAAGGAAAAACATGCTGAATGATGAAAACCTATTTCAACATTTTGACTGTTCAATAACCTTTTGCTTTACAAATTAGAAAAAATAAGCAAGAGAATTATTTGTGTTTCTAGATATTTGAAGGTCATAACCGTCACCCAGACTGTTTTTCTGATTGATTTGGCAATAAACTAAACTAAATACATATTTGGATGGCATAAAGTAGTTTCTTAGTTGGATGGCCTTAACCAAAAATGTGGTTCTTATACATAATCCCAAGAAAAATTAACTGAGAAGTAACAGGGTCAAATGGGTTGAAAATTGCCCAGATTGTTTTTTATTTATAACTTCCTAGATTGTTGTATTTCAACGGGAGAAAGGATTACTATAATGTATTATAAATTTTGTAATCATATTGAGAATCAACACGAAATGGAGAAAACATTATTCCAGCCAACCGAAAGCCGACCCATTTCATTACAAGTAACAAAATCGAACTTTTTGATCCAAACCTTTTTGACCCGTTACCCGTTACCCGTTTAACCCACCTGACATTCCAAACTTTCCACCTCTAGAACTAAAAATATAAATAAAGTAAACTCATTTGGTAGTTTTGTATAGCACGTTAACATCTGAAAGACTGAAACTATGAAAATATACCTTGAACCATAATGTTTCTAGATGCAGTTGCAGGCCCACTCCTGGGATGTTCTGTAGCCTATTTATCTTTGCACTCTGCCCAGCTAAATGCAACAAATTGTTTCCATTCTTGTCTTCAAGAGTTATTATCAAATTTCTGAGTGCTCCTATGTCATATAAGAGGTTGTAGATTCCCTCATGACGATGTGAGACAGCAACATGAAATATACTATGATTGTAATCATTTACCTCACGTACTAAATGTGGATATTGTCGGATAACCTCAACTACAAATGCAGTATTCCCCATTTCAGCAGCAAGAAATAGCACTCGGGACGAGTACTTTGGCCTTGCATCTTTTCTATTTGTCGCCTTTTCATCAGATTGTCCTCTAAATAGGTTAAAAATTTTAGCAGGCATTTTCACAACATTATCTGAAATGGTTCTTAGCAGTAAAAGTGTTTCTTGTTGTTCTTTTTCAGAACGTGTTTGTGTTTCATCACCCTTAGTTTGATCAGGAGGCCCTCTCATTATCTCATCAATTTGGGCTTTGGGTAATTTCACAATCTCTGCCCAAATGATTCTTAGTAATTGCAGGGCATGAGTCTCTTCATCTGGAATTTGAACCTTCAGATGACAAACTACAAAAACTAAGAAAGAAAAGTAGATGCTATTATGTACATGTGAGTAGGCTGTAATGGACTTATGGGTGAACTTGGAAACTTTAGGAGTTACTAATCTCAAAATTTTAATAGTTTAAAGCAGCGTGTAAATTAATTTACAGGATAATGCTAATATCCTAATCCTAGAAGTACGATGAAGAAAATATAACAGAAATCAAGGAAATGAGATTCTTACATGAACGTACAATCTTCCAGATAATATTACGGGTTACAGCATCAAAAGCATAGGGTTTTCGAGCCAATAGTGCGAGTACAATCCCATTAATAGCAAGTTCTGGGCAGTCGGTCACAATTTGTAATGCAACATCTATGAAATATTAGATAAACGGTTACTTGGTGAAATGAACTTTTTGACAAAGGAAACAAAAACGAAGCACCCAAAATTTAGGTCATATAGGATTATGATCTTATGTGAAAACTATTGTAGGAAAAACACAAAATGGAAGATCGATGATACAAAACTTTCCGAGCAGGTTAGACTCAAAAAGAATTAAGATGCAGGAGAGAATACTTGAGACCATTTTCTTTCATATCATTACTCACGTAAGAAATACAATTTATAGGAAAATAACAAACTAGCTCCCACTACTTCTACCATTAAGCTTCAAAAGAGGAACATGGAAGCATGCAGTAACTAAACATGGGCCAAAGAGGAAACATAGATGCCAGTGGAAAAAAACATGGACCTCTACTTAGCTAAAAGAAAGGGAAAATGCTTAAAAGGCTTGTACCCTATCCTTAGGAGCTTGTACTTCCACTTGAGCTCGTGGGCAGGTTTGGATCGCCGTAAACTAACTTTATATATTCAGCCATTCAGAAAGCTTGGAGTTATGGACTAAGATGAGATTCCAAAGTGGATTGGGTTGGCTACACTACAGCATGTTTTTCAACTATTAATTAGAAAGAAACCAAAGATATTAACAAAAACATTATTTCAATAATGATGCAATCATGCAAATGTGAAATCTTATTTAACATAATCTAACTGTCAAGAAACCAGTATCAGTAAGTTCCAGTACATAAGCAGATAATAGAAGTTTCTTATTTTCTTCAACTCAAAAGTACTTTCACAACTTAAAATATACAAGTTAAAAGACAGAACCTACATCTTCCTAGATTTGCATATGCATAGAAATCATGGGATAAATCTGACATGTTTTCATTTGATAGTTTGTCTACTGCGAAGAACAATTGCTCTCCAAATCTAAAAAAGATATATGATCTACGCACTTAATCTCAACTTAATTTAACAAATTTCGACATAACAAAAACAAAATTGTAAATGCAACAGTTATGCTTACCGAATAGATTGGACTCAACACATTTCACAAGAACATAACCCCGATTTTGATGTGTCCAGAAATCACCAGTCATTTTGTGTGAATTATCATAGAGATATTTCACCATATCATGTTTTCCATACAAAGCAGCCACGTAGAGAGGCATCATTCCTTGACTATCAGGGATATCAAGCAGGGAAATGTTCTTTTCAACCAAAATCTTAGCTATTTTTACATGTCCAGCTATAGCTGCTAAACATAGAGCAGTTTGACCATTTCTATTTTGAAGCTCCAGGTCCTCTTTTTCCATCAAACTCACCAGATATTGCACAAACCAGTATGATTTCCCCAGTACTGCAATGTGAAGCACTGTTTCGCAACTTTCAGTGATACTAAATCGTACCAGCTCCGGGCGCCTGTCAAGGATGATTTTAGCAGCTTTCCAATCGCCGGTTATTGTTGCTTTATATGAAGGAACTAAAATCTCATTGAAGTCTACTCTTCCTTGAAAGTAATCACAAAATCAAATCATTATTATACTCTATGAAAGTTGAAATCAGAGCTTAATCAGGCCTTAATAACGATAAATTAATATAATACCGGCTACTGATTAACAATGGCACTTTTATTGAATCGGAAAGAAGAAAAAACCTACCAATAAGTAGATCTGGACGAGGTAGATTCAATGATGCTAGTCGTTGCGGTTGCTCATCAGTTGCAGCAATCCGAATGTTTATCTGCTGATGATTTGTGTGATTCATCTCACTCGTTGAACCTAGGTTCATCATATCTCGCCTCACGGTTCTCTGAAAATTGTGTACCGAGAACGAAAATAGATACTTACACGGATATCACACATTTTATCCCCTCGAGTGGAGATGACGGTGACAGTGACAGTGACGCTGACGGCGACGATGACGGTGGTGCATCTCCACCACTAAGGTACCTTAAAGGAGATACCGGGGTATAAACCGTCACCGCGTTGGCATGTAAGGTATAATATATTTTGAGGATGTGAATGGCCTACCCGCCAGCTAGAAATATCAGAATTAAAAATATTATTATATTTTTTAAATATCTTTAAATTTTGTGAGATCACTACCATTGTGTTCTCCAAGTTTAATTAGAGGAGAAAAGAAGTGATTAAGAAAGAAATAAAAAAAATTGTGTTCTAGAAATATTTTAAGGGAAGAAAAGAAAAGATTTTAAAGAAAATTTTAATTAATTTTCTCTCTTAAACTTTCTTCTCAAAAGTAGGAGGATTTGAAAGGAACAGAAAGGAAAATCTTTATGATTTTAACTAAATTATCATTAATCATAATAAATAGTTTTAAAAAGTAAGGGCATTATTGTAAAATAATTCTTTTTTCTTTCTTTTCTCTCCAATTCAAAAACACAAATTTATGTCTTTTTTTTTTAATTTCATTTCTTTTCTTTTTCAACTATAAAACATGAAAATTTAAAATTATTATCTTTTCTTTTATCTTCATTTCTCCCTTCTTATTCTTTCCTTAGTGTGCCTTGGGAACAAGGCGTAAAAGCCAATTGTTCTATTGAAATTGCGGCATGTCATATTTTTCGTCGAAGTTGGGTTTGTGATTTTGGCTTTCTTTGACCAATCCGTTTCAGTCAATTTAAGGGTCTACTATGCCCCCTTCACATTTTGTGGCTTTAATTCTTCGATATTTTTTCATTATTAAATGTTTTTATTTTTTTACTTTTTTTCTGTGTTTATAAATTTTTCAAAATTATATATTTATAAAAGTTTATTTAATGATATTTTTAATGTAAAAACCGCAAAAACCATATACTCATTAATGGACTCACAGGAGTGAATTTAGGTTATAGTACTTTATAAATTTTTTTAGAGTTATATAGAAAAAAATTAGGATAAATTTTAAAAAATTAAGAGGACCTACGTTATGTTATTGAGAAGGTAATATCAAGTTAAAAATCTTTGTGAGTCTAACTCTTAGGAAAAAACCCAACTTAAAAAATAATCCTAATACCCCAACTCAACTTAAATCTAACCTAATAGGCAAGGAGAAACGAAAAAACTTACGTTAATTAATCTAGTGGCCTCATTCCAGTTCCACGACGGCCTTGCAAATGCTTCCCTAGAGGTTATGGGTTCGCTTCTTTCTTAGGTATTAGGGGTGTCAATGGGTGGTTATTAGGGGTGGTCAATGGGTCGGATCTTGATCTAGATCCGATCCGGTCCGATTTGCTCCATTGATATGATCTAACGGGTCAAAAAACTAGATCCATTCACCCATTAAGTAATCCAATAGGTCGACCCATTTTCAGAATTTGCATGCTCGTTTGATCGCTGAATATCATGCTACCCCCGTTGGTGGGCACTCAGGAGCACAGCCTACATTTCGCCGGTTGCACTCTTCATTTTATTGGCCTAAAATGCTCGCTGATATTACCAAATTTGTGCAAGAATGCCCGACATGTCAACAAGTCAAGTATCCTACTCATAAGCTATATGGGTTGCTTCAACCATTACCGATTCCCGATCAAGTTAAGGACGAGATTGCAATGGATTTCATAACACAGCTTCCTCCCTCCGCCGGTAAAACAACAATCTGGGTTATAGTGGACCGGCTCTCCAAGGCGGCCCGTTTTATCGCTCTACCACCACAATACAATGCCGTCACATTAGCCACTTGTTTCTCACAGCAGGTTTATCGGCTTCATGGGCTGCCAAAATTTATTATTACCGATCGTGATCCATTGTTTCTCAGCCGTTTTTGGCAAGAATTGTTTAAGCAACTGGGTACAACCCTCCGTCACTCGAGTGCTTACCATCCGCAAACGGACGGTTAATCGGAGGTGCTCAACCGGTGCCTCGAATCTTACCTCCGTTGCTTTGCGAGTGATGAACCACGTACTTGGTCTCGTTACTTGTATCTTGCTGAATTTTGGTATAACACAGCATACCATAGCTCCATTCGGATGTCACCGTTCGAGGCGGTATACGGCCGATCATCGCCATCCATTCCCTCGTACCTGGCCGGCTCCTCGGGTATTACATCCATTGATCAAACGCTGGTAAGTCATCAACGACTTTTGGCTATGCTTAAGAAATCATTGAACTCAGCAAGACAACGCATGGTTGCTTTAGCCAACAAACATTGACTCGACAAAAACTTTGAGATTATGTCTTGGATTGGAAGTGTTGCCTACCGATTAGCATTGCTGGAAACCAGTCGTATACATCCAGTGTTCCATGTCTCGCTGTTGAAACCGTGTTTTGGTGACCCTACTAAGCAACAAACTCCTCTTCCTGATGATGTTTTCCAGAGCGACCTTGAGGACAAGGTCGTAGTTCCACCGGAGGGTATTGATAGCAGTAGTCGGGAGCCCATAGACCACGAGGAAAGTTTGATGGATCAGAGGCCCATGCGAATGAGAAGAATTCCAGACCGTTATTTGGACTGAAGTGTTGAGCCAGCATGTGTGGAAATAGTCTTGAAGCTTGGAGAGTTAGTTAATTAATTAGTTCCTTTTATTTAGGGGTAATGATTTGTACACAACTACTTTTTATCATACACAACAAAAGGTTGTTGCTTGGACCATTATACCCATGAATTTGTGGATGAGATTAATAGTTAGTGGATTGGTAGGGGCAAAAAGGTCTTAATTGTTGTGGATGGCAAAAAATTATTGTACACAAATCATCACCCTTTATACAGGGGTGTCTGCAATTCTACATGCATGAATTAGTTGGATAGGTCCACGTTTCCCATTTTGCATGTTTTCTAATTCCTAGTTTGTAGCAGATAGCGGAATTAGTAGATTCTATTAGTATGTTTTCTTTATAAATTGTAACTTGCATTTTGGAATGGAATATAAGAAAATTGCTCCAAGCTATCCGTTCCTTCATCTTTAATTTCTATAGAGTAGCTATCTCTAATTAGCTTTTAACAAGTGCAAATTAATCTTGGCATATGTTTTCTTTGTTTATGCTGCTGCCTGGGAATACAACAACATCAACAAAAAAGACATGTATTGACAAGGAATTTGTGAGGATCAAGAGACTAATTCCATTTATATTAAAATTAATTACTTATTGGCTGGATGATTAATAGCACCAATGTTTTAAAAACCGATTTTTTAGTTGATCCGATTTTCTTACCGGGTCACGGGTTAATAGGTTCAACCGGCGGGTCAACCCAATTTCTAGAATTTTCAAAATTATATATATATATACGTATTTGTGTGTTTATACATATATATATATATACACACACATATATACTGTAAAAAATAAAGAAAAACATTACCTACAATAACAAAAAAACATAAATCTACAATATAATCAATCCAAACACACTAGTCAATTCCAATAACATTAAATACAAAAAAAAAGGAATTCAAACATCAAACAACAATTCTCATAGGTTCACAATCAAAACAAATTAAAAATTTTAAGACATTGAAAAGTGAGTTAGGAATTTAAGGTTAAAAAAACTTTTTTTTATAAAAAAATATATACTTAACTTGGTCAAACCGGGTTGACCGGTTCAACTATTAACCCGGCCGGGTCACTTCGGATCATAAATCACCAAAAACCCGCTTTACGTTAACCCGCTCTAATCACCGGGTCTGGGGTCAACCGGTTCGACAGGCCGAGTCGACCCGGATCTTAAAACATTTACCAGCACCACCACACAAAAAAAAGAGAAGAATCAAGAAAGAAGTGGGCTGCCATGATTACTTTGGGCGGAGTACAGAAAAACAAGAAAGGCCCCCGACAATTCTTAAAAGGGTTTTGTTTTTGTTTCAACTCTTATTCTGACTTTGAGGATATCCTTAGATACTGAGTGATACGACAAAAACAAAAAGGAGGCTATTGTTTATAGTCTTTTTCATGCCATAAGACCTTTCCCACTTCCCTTTCCCTCTTGTCGTAACGACTCACATCATCTTTCTTTTCTTTCTCTATGACTTGGTGAGTGTTATTTTTAATAAGCTTATTTTTTTCGGCTAATTCTGTAATTTACGGGCTTATTATGATTTGAAATAAGAAAATAAGTCAAATTTATATAAGTCAGAAAAAACGGACTTATGAAAAATAAGTTTATAATAAGCTTAAACAAACACCCCTTAGTATAATCATTCTCAATCTTACACCCACTATTTATTTTATTTTATAGGGAGAATTTTATATATATCCTTCCAAAACTTACAAATTACTTCTATATCCTTACAAACTTTCAAATTACATCAATATCCTTCTAAAACGCTAAATTCTCATATATATCCAAATACCTATTTAAAGATTTATTAAATAATTTAAATATCAAAAACATTTTCTCTAAGCTCATTTATTTTATAAATTTACCATGATACCCTTTCTAAACTTCAAATGATCAAAAGCCTTGTCTTCAAATTGATCCAATTTACCCTCTCTCTCGTATAAGTATAGAACGGCGGGGATTAACACAAGCCTTGTTGACCTCAACTCTGCAAATCGAAGATGAACAGAAACATTAGCTTCATGAGCTGTCTTTTTTTTTTTTACATCAAAGGAGTTTTATTGAAATAATAGTTTCAAAACTCACATAAACAAAGTAGCTAACCCACTTGATGTACAACATTTAAAGGACATAGTACAACCCATATGGTACCAAAGATGATGGTAGCTACTTTATGGACCTAGGGGTGTAATCAGAAGGCCATACTGATTGCCTAATAACTTAATAAGGCTAGGGGAACCGTCTATGTATCAATATTAAAGAGAGGAGACTACAACGTCTACAGGATGAACTTGGGTTTATATAATCATACCGGTCTATAATTATTTATAAACTCTATTTTTTCTATGTATTTGTTTGTGACTTGTCTACAAGTCAGGGTTTCCCGTTCCACTTACACAATTTGAACCCTAATATGATTTATATTTGATATCTTTGGTTTTAGTATTGGTTGATACTTATTTTACGTCTATTTAATAATGTTCTAAATTTTGGTCTTAAATCGTCATATGAGATGAGCTTGAGTGAATAAATCTTAATTATTGTCCATAGTTTGTTACCTTTGTCTTCCACTTGTTTGTCTTGTTCATTTATTTCGTCTGTTTAGATCTTATAATTATTCAAGCGAAATTGTCATTTTAAATATTTGATAGGATGAGTGGTAGTGGTTTTTACTATTCGAACTAGAATTAATCCATTACCTGAGAATCTGACCGTGACTGACCCTGACCTTTGTTATGACTTTTGGTCACCGCTCCCCGATCATTTTGTGTATTAGGCCCTAAAAGAGGGTTGAAAAGGGGCTGAATTACTTAGGAATAAACTATATTAGAATTTTGTTTTGCGTAGGGAACGTGAGGCGTTAGCCCTTGTAATGCGATACGTTGAATGGCCGAACCCCGATGGTTCTTAGGTTTGTTGATGAACGCGACAACTTCATTCTAGAAACACGACGTATAGAACTTCAAGCAGAAAAGAAATATTGTGTGTAAGCACTCGTTTCGACTCATTATTCCTTGTTAAGACTTAGGGTGGTGCGAGGACTACATAGAATGTGTATAGATGACTTGTAGATGCTTAATTAGTTGTAAACTATTTGTAGGCTGTATCGGTTAGATGTAAGCGTTAGTTTTACAACATTACAATATCTCGTTTGTATGTAGTTATGCGTAATAAATGTCTATGTGTTTGTGGGTGGATAGATAGCATGTATAGCCCATATAAGCAAGTGGTTTTAGATTGACAAATTATCAGGGTTTAATGGCTCAAGGCGTGACTAACACGATAATTGGGTCTAGCTGGTGGAAGTTCCAATTGACACGGATTCGAGGTCTTGGCATAACATGGAACCAGTTACGCGCGATTCAGTTCTAGGGCTCAAATTTATGTGTTTAGCTTTATGTGTACATATATGCTTATACATGTATTTAGCTTTGTTTAATTTGTTTTACTAGCATAATAGATATGTATAAGTGTAGTAGAACTCACTTAAACGTTACTTACTGTTTTTAGTTCAACTCTTTTGCAGCTATGTCTAGTAAAGATAAGGGGAATGCTTCAGTGTTACAACTCAAGCAGTAGAGATTAGAAATAGACTTTTATTAAACAATGTTGGAATTTTTTAATAACATTTTCAAACTCCCGCTGTAATGTTTATAATGCTTTTAGATGTTTTTCTTCTCATCTAATATAACCTCAATCTCTTACACATATTTCTCAACAAAGATACGTGCATCAAATGTCCTAGAGTAAATTTATTTCTATTTTTAGTATTTTTCTTAATTACTGTAATTTGTATTTTCTTTTGATGTATTTTTTTAATTAATGTTATTTTTATTTATTTATTCTGTATTACTAAATACTAAATATAACATTACTAAATTATACGAGACTTAAATTTAATGTAGTATGAAGTGATTATAGAATAAACGAGTGATAGAAATGAAAACATGATACAAGTAGCGGTGTTCTGTATTTGCATTTGATTGTAAAAACCAAAATTTGAACCGAATCAAATCGAATAATCCAATTTAAATTGGTTTTGATTAGTTTACGAATCGGTTTTGGACTCGATTAGAAAGTATACATCTGGTTGTCGAATCTATAATGGAGTACACGAAGTACGGTTGCAAAATCAAGAAAATTGATAAAATTAATTTCATTTTTAATTCACAATAACATCAAACAACAAACTTTTAAATTGTATTAAAAACGTATGCATAAATTGATAAATATGGTAGACGCGTCTAATTTTTATAGATTATCTAGTTTTTTAGATGCATCTACTAGATGCATCATATTTTTTAAATCCTCGGATCAAAATTTCAAGAACTCAGATATGCTTTTCTTGTTATCCGTAAAAAGGTTTCTCCATTAGTCCTAGATGTATATAAGTATATGTATGTATGTGTGTGTGTATATAAACATATATATATATAGAGAGAGAGAGAGAGAGAGAGAAGTTCAAACGAGAACTGTTTTTCGTATAAGAACTGCTTATAATATCATTAATGACTCATTAATAGTGATATTTTAGTCATATATATTTATCTAACTGTGATTTGCACTTAGGTGGGCTGTCACTAATGAGTAGGGCTTGATCTTCCTAAAATACCCGTCATTATCATTAATAGCTATTGATTTATTTTGATTAAGGGGTAAGATTGCTTCTTGCAGTTCACTCACAAAAAACAGTTCTGGCTCGAATATCCCATGTCTATGTGTGTGTATATGGGAGGGTTCAAAACGACAACCGTTTTCGTGCGAGAACTGCGAGAATCAATCTTGGCTCTTACTAAATAAACCAATGGCTATGAATTCTATTGGCTCGTTAATGACTCATTAACGAGAGTAGTTTGAAAAAATTAAATCAATCTAATAATGACTCATCCACTTGGATGTAAATCACGGTTAGGTAAATATATAAATGATTAATATCCCACTATTAGTGTGTCAGTAATAATGTTAGAAACAATTCTTGTATTTCGAAAATCAATTCTTGTTTGAACTTCTCCAGAGGTACAATAGGGAACACCCTTTTATAGAAAACGTGATGAACACCTCCAGATCATACGATTCCGTTTTCAACTAACGATTGTGATTCTCTCTATTTCAATTAAAAATGGTAGAATTGGGAAACAGAAATATTTGAAAGTGTGCAATCTAGGAAGTTTCTAAATGGACCGACCACATATGTTGAACATGCGCACACACTAATCTAGTCTTAAATTTAGATCTTTTGTCGCAGCAGGACTTGAACCCATGATCATAGGTCACGAGGAACACCTTTCAACACCTTCATACCGCTAGGCTCAAACCCTTTGGTATCTACCATTCTCTTAAAAAACTAGAATTTTTTTTTCAAACATATCTTAGAGACCGTTAAAATTTTAATCAAGAAAATTATATTAATATTTAGTTTCTTATCTTCTTTAATTTGATACCACAATTGTTTTTTTTCTTAAGTGTTAAGTTTGATGCATCAAGTTGATTACAGGGTTGGTAGTTTGGTACTGATGAATCTAAAGGAAAGAAAAAACTGAGTAGAAAAAGAAATTGTATAAAAAGAAAAATAGATTCATTGCAAGATTCATTGCAAGTGTTCTCATGATTCTTTATTTTAAAGTGTTCTCTTATTATAAATCTATTAAATCCTATAAATTTTTTCTTAACTCTTGAAAGTTCGAATTTCGATTTAATATTCAAATATTAAATTCAATGTAAAGCATTTCGATTATTTTTATTTTAAACTTTAAAATTAGGGCAAATTGCATGAAAATGTTATGAACTTTGCCTTAGTTATCATTGTATACAAAAAAAAAATTCTTAAAAACAATACAATCAACTTTTATAATTCTTTTATTGTATTCAATAATTTTTTTTGTGTCTAATTTTAGTTACCATTGTATACAATAAACTTTGTCATAATTCTTATTATATACAATAACCTGCATACAATGAGAAGATTATAAAAGTTGATTGTATTGTTTTTTAAAATAAAAAGTTCATTGTATATAATAGTAACTAAGACAAAGTTCATTGTATTTTTATACAATTTACCCTTAAAACTAAAACAAATATACCCAATTAATTAAATTTGGTTTTATTCTAATTGAATTCGAATATTTTAATTCGAATTGGTTTTACTAATAGTAATACAAATTCTAGTTTGTTTCCTAATCGAGATAAAATTATCAAACTCGAACAATTCAACTATTCGAGAAACTTAAAGATTGATTCGACAAACTATACTAGATTCAAAGGTGTGGTGAGTACCAACTGCCATAAGGCCTGTAGCACAGCAATATATGGTGTTATGAAGTGGTACCCCCT
Source organism: Drosophyllum lusitanicum (assembly GCA_032274825.1). Taxonomy (NCBI): domain Eukaryota; kingdom Viridiplantae; phylum Streptophyta; class Magnoliopsida; order Caryophyllales; family Drosophyllaceae; genus Drosophyllum; species Drosophyllum lusitanicum. Next base: position 6,631 of record JAUEJL010030203.1, on the reverse strand, counting down.
CCTAAAAGATTATGAGTTCAAGTCTCATTATAAATAATAAAATAGATTTAAATATAGGTTTAGTGATTATACTTTTTGAACAGTAAAACACACTCACACTTTAATCTACTCTTAATTCTACATATTCTTTAATCTACTCTTAATTCTACATATTTTTTAAATTTACACAATTTTTATACGAAACGTAAACCCTTGAACTTATAACTAGGGGTGTGCAGAAAAAACCGAAACCGAACCAAAAACCGAACCAATGTAGAAACCGACGGTTTTGGTTTTCAAATTTTCAAAAACCGACTTTTTCAGTTTGGGTTTGGTTTTTACAATTTTAAAAACCGAAAAAACCGAACCGAACCATTCCAAGGAACAACAACGTAAATATACATGTCCAAAAAATCAAATACTCTATGATTTTCTCATTTACATAGCCACCTACCATTTACATTAGAGTTCCACCAAAGATGTTTCATAGTAATTCAGATATCCTTCGTAGTTGCAACTTTGTTTGGTCATTGGACTACTCGATTGAGTTCACCAACATCACTTCATTTCGAGTCGACGAGCTTACTCTTTTCGATTTTATCTATTTTCACTTAATATAAAAATCCAATTCCAGTTGTTTATCTCGATTTTCATATTCTAGTTTTCTGAGTTGTATGCAGTTCATTTGGAGTTGGTTGTTCATCTCGATTTTCAGTTTTGCTAATATGTTATTTATCAATTTGCTTTAAGTTTTGATTTATTTCAACTTTGGCTTTAAAGTTTAAACATATGACAATCATTTTGCTTGTATTAATTGAAATATATATAGCTTGAATTAGGTGGCACACATCTTTATGTTTTTTATATAGCTTCAATTTTGTTTAATTTCATAGCTTTACAATGACGGTTGTATAACTTTAAATCTTGATGGTTAAAATGAAAAGGCTGTAAAACCGAACCAAAAACCAAAAACTGACTTCAAAATCGAAAACCGAACCACTCTAAAACTGAACGGTTTTGGTTTTGATTTTTCAAAAACCAAAATTTTCAGTTTGGTTTCGGTTTTATACCAAAACCGAACCAAACCGAAACATGCTCACCCCTACTTATATTTACACCTTATTATTTGCCGTTCAACCTAAAAAAAAGTATGGGGACTGGTGAATAGTAGTTATTAGTCACGTGTGATCACTCAATCATGTCCATATGAAAAAAAACAAAAAAAGAGAAAAAAAAAAGGAAGAAATGAGAAAAAGAAAGGCAGTAATTATTTAGGATATTATTATTATTATTTTGGTTAGTTTACTCTTTTTCAATTATTATTATTAGGGTAAATTACGCGAAAATACAACCAACTATATCTATATTATCATTGTATACAATCAACTTTATTTTGTACCTAAAAATACAATTAAGTTTTATTTTTAATTCATTGTATACAAATTACCTTTAGTAACCGGTAACCATCCGGTTTTTATCTCTGGCTTAGGATTAAGAATATTCTTGATTATATTCATCCATAGATATAAACAACAAAGTTCTTCTTCTTGCATTTCAAATATATGACAACAGACTTCTGTGTTCTTCATCTTGCATTTCAGATCTTAATTTCAAATCTATGTTTACGGTTTAATAACACATATCGATTGCAACAATAAACATTTCAAGTCGATTTCCGATTCAGATATGGATAAACACACGATTTTAAGGCCCTAAACGAAGATGCTTTGAGGTTTGCAGGTCTCTAAAATCACGTATATGAAATCGCCCATATCTAAATCGAAATCGATTGCGAGCCTTTGGTTTAGATCTGGTTCACATGGCCAAGGTTTGTATTTTCTAAGATCTGGTTCAATCGTGATTCCTATGTGAAGGTTAGTTGGTCCAGATCTGGTTCTCTTCATCGCATGTATGTGTGAGATGTGACTCTCTTCCTGATTTTGGGTCTAGGTAAAAATGTGATAAACAGTGATTAGGTCTGAGTGTTCATATGTTATTGGTTCATGAATCAATTTCCAGATTGGGTTTTTCACTTAGGTTCATGAATCGATTGGTTGTGTTGGGTGTTTATAATTTCATATGTTCTTGGTTTATAAAATGATTTTCAGATGGGGTTATTCTCTTTGGAAAATCTGATAAACAATGATTTGGTTTGAGTGTTCATATGTTATTGGTTCATGAATCAATTTTCACTTAGGTCCATGAATTGATTGGTTGTGTTGGATGTTCATAATTTCATATGTTCTTGGTTTATAAAATGATTTTCAGATAAGGTTATTCTCTTGGGTTCCTGCATCAGTGATTGGTTTGAGTATTCATATGTTCTTGATTACTGGATTTGTTTTGATTTGGCAGATATGGGTTTACACATATTTTGTTCAATGTTATTTGATTTAGGGTTTCATATATTCACTTCATTTTCAAGTGTTCATCTTATGAATTAAAAATTAAGAAAAAAACCTGTAACTTGATAAGCAAGTCATCGATTGCATACAATAAATTAAATATTAAACTTGGTTGTATTTTTAGGTACAAAATAAAGTTGATTGCATACAATGACAATTTAGACATATTTTATTGTATTTCTGCTCATTTTGCCCCATATATTATTTTTATATTATATTATTATTATTATTATTATTATTATTATTATTTTATTGTTACTAATATTATTATTATGTTATTATTACTATTACTACTACTAGTTAAAGGACTATTCATGTGGCGTGCAAATTTTTAACGAAAAGCACCAAGCTTGCAATATTTTCTTACAAAAGCATTAAACTTGAAATTTAACTATATCTTAAAGGACAAACAGTTTAATTTGACTATTCATATTCATGGGTCACGAATTTGTAGGTTGGCGGGCCATAACACGAACACGACCGGTATAATTATTCATGTCAAGGTGTGTGACATGAACCTTTATACGTGAAAATACAACGCGACCTGCTTAACCCGTATAAATATATGGGTTTGTGGATTGACGAAACATTCACGGCTTGGCAGTCATAAACGGGTTGGCGGTTAGTGGGTCTAGTTTTACTAATTTTATCCATTGTCAAAATACATAATCTAAATGAAAAATATCAAATAAAGTTCAACCTTTCCAAACAATATAGCTACAAGTAATAAAACACAGGTTATTCTATAGTGTCTACTCTCGAAAGTCTCAAAATGACCAAGAAACAAAAGGGGAACGATAAATTTGTTTTTGATTAGGTTTACTAGGATTAAGGAATAAGACCACTCATAAAGATAACATGCATGACTGCTATAACTGAGAGCTTTTATAGCCTATAAATATGTAATGACTAAATAGCCCTAATCATGACGGTAATGACTAATATCCATATCATCATTACTATCATTACTGGATTCACATAATATTAATTTTAGATTAATCTGATTGATCAAAAAAGTTAAAAAAGATAGAAAATGGACGATGGTGTAGCAACTCGTCACCAAAATTACAAGGTGCGGGATGAACCAAACAACAAGCCATCCCTAGTGGATGACGGAAAGTTGACCAAGGAAAATGGCCATAAAGAGGGGTGTATGACGAGTTTCAGATAGAAGAGTACGTGTGGTTTAAGAGAAAAGCCTAATAGCAAAATATGAAACATGGACAATAAATAGGTAAATAAAAAATAAAAAATATCAAAATAATTTTAAAGGTTGATGGGTCAACCCGTGAACCCGAACATGATCCATTTATTTATACGAATTAGTGGGTCAACCTGAAAATAACCCGAACCCATTTATACTTAACTCAAACTTGTTTATTTACGTGTCAGATTCGTATCGTATCGATAATTTTCACCCCCTAACTAAAGCTTTTCTAGATCTAAAGTGTTACGCATGCTCTAAACTTCAATGCATGACCTCTTCTTTGTTAAGTAGTTCCTAAATGTTAATATAATATTTTTAATGAAAATAAAAATAGGAAGTTAATACAAGTTCATATTAAAAAAATGAATATATACAGAATATGTTTAAAAAAGAGACGCGACTTTGTTTTATAAACATTCATTAATTTAACAAGTTGATGTTAGTTAATTATGCTGTTCCAAACGTTAAATAAATAATACATTTTTGGCACCTTATATGATATATAATACACATAAAATGTATAACAATTGAAAGTTGGCCAAGTTGGTAAATAAACAGCAGAAGATTTCATGTTTGAAATTCTCTTCATTCCTTTTAATAATTATATCAATTGGCTTTTATGGAAAAGTTTTACCATTTTAGATTTCCTACATTTAATCATGAGGACTTTACGAAAATAAGCAATAAAAAAGAATGTTATTACGAAAATAAGCGAATAAAATAAGATTACTAAAATAAGCACCCATGTTGCCGACTACCCAAAAAGCGACACACGTATTTTTTTTAAACTGATGTCGACGAGGAAAGTAGGCGGTGTTGCCGAGGAAAACAAAGCTTGTCGCCGAATAAAGAAGCACAACCATCGATAGCCACTGCCTCACACTTCCCCATGTCGCCTATAAAAGTAAGCCTTGTTGCCGATAAAAGGCTTCCATGTCGCCAATACTTTTTCAAAAAATGTGCACCGGTGAATTTCTTGTATTCCATATATTTCTAAATATATATTATCTACCCCATATATCTACCCACATATCTACACATAATATATACTTTTAATATAAATAAAAGATTAATCAACATCAAATGTATTAAATTTTTAAATTTTGACTTTTAATAGTAAAAATTAATTCAACTCAGGAGATAATTCAATTTTGTGTAGTATATATGTATTTCTTTACTATTTGAACATAATATTTTGGAATATTTATTATTTATCATAATTTTAAATTTGTACTTCTTCCCCGTATTATAATTATTTAATATTTTTTACTAATTTGTAATATTCATTATTTTTTAAGCACACCCGTGTATCACATAGACATCTAATTTAGTACTATATAAAACAATATTTTGTAAATACCAAATATAATATGTTTTTACATAATCAAGTATGGATTTATGTGTTATGTATTATGTAAAAATAATAAGTATGCGAAATCGTCTCGTTTTATGAACGTTTTGATATAAAATTTATTGAAAAAGAAATATTTAAAAAACCAATAATGACTTTATCGTGTTCACAAAATTTGTTATATAAAATATATATTGAAACACATTCCTTTAAATATTTGAAATCGTCTTGTTTGTGAACATTTTGATATAGAGTTTATCGCAAAAAATAATGATATGTATTATATAAGCAATAATAAACATTTGTGTTGGTTCTACCAGATAAAATTTCATACAAGGAGGTTATAGTTGGTGATAAAATTGAAATTTTGACAAATACGGCTCAAATTGTAACAAATCCGGTTGGGTTGGTTGTTGAACGGAGATATTACTGTGTTGCGTAGTTGATTGTTTTGACGCAAACGACATCCTGCAACCGTCTCGTTTGTGTCCACTATCACCGCAACTAGAGCAGCGAGTAGGCAATACATGTTCTCCCCTTGATGGTATGCGTTTAACAAGTTTTGGTTTGCCAGGCTGCCTTTCATTAACGGTGGTTATAGAGATATTAGATCATAAGGTAATTCCCAACAATTTTTGTTAGGGACCGGGTTTATACAACCACTATACGTAGCAAGATAAGTTTCTTTAGTTCATAATGATGCCTAGTGACTTGCATCGGTAAGCCTCAGGTGACTAGCAACAGCAATTGCGTGACCACATGGCAAGCCAGAAAATTCTCATTTATGACAGTCACAACTCATTTGTTCCGTATCAATGATATTTACGTTATTTTTCTGATCAACAATCTGAAACCGGTAGTTTGTAATACCATTAACCTGCCAGGTTAAGCACTTCCTCATCCTTCGCCGTATCTTATTGTCCCCCTATGTCGTGACCCGGTGTTGGAGTTTCCTGTATTAAAAGAAAATTAAGTATAATAAAACAAACGTCGCATATAGGATAGTTTCATCGAAATATCTTTATCTGCTGTGTCACAACGGTTGTAGAACCAGTTCTTAACACTTGACCGGAAAAATTCAATAAGCATGACCACCAACAGTTTAAGTGCATAACGAGACAAGAAATTCATGGACTCGGTGATGTTGGAGGTCATGATGTTGTATCGATTACCGGCGAAGCATGATCTTATCCACTTGCTCTTTTCAACGTCTTCAAGATAAAAAAAACATGAGGTGCAGCCTTGCCAATCTTGTCATACCAGTATTGAAATTCAGGCATGGTGTAAGATTTGCATGCCTTCCAGAATAAGAATGCAATCTTTTTGGATTTGGATACCCTCAGGTTTAGGTTGACCTGCAGATGACGGCAATACAGGACATGGTACGAATCTGGAAAAACATTGCGTATGGATAGCTCAATAGACGTGGCCCTGTCAGAAACGAATGTATACATCTTGTATGAGATGCATGATCTTAGTTTTTCTAGAAACCACGTCCAAGAGTCACCTGTAGAAGTAAAAACGAGTTGAATGTAGATTCAAGTTGAGAGCAAAAGGTCAAAACACCTTAAAGTGTGTGTTTGATATCTTTGATAATGCAAGTTACCATGCAAGAGTTCCTAAGGTCACTATATATACATATTCATATATGTGACCATATTAGTACAAAATCATCTAATAAAGCATACA
>JAUEJL010030092.1:0-21380 GCA_032274825.1 Drosophyllum lusitanicum | reverse complement strand
GAGTCATATACATCGATGGAAATTGTTGTTAAGCTTTGTACCGTATTTTGTATAAATACTGTAAAAGAATTTTAATGCTTCCGCTTTTAGTTAAAGGGTTTTATGTAAACCATGATTTTAAAACAAGTTTTGAAAAGTTTAAATTTGTGCTTAAAATCAAGGTGTTACAAGAACTGTACATGTTTTCGATTTAAGATTTCTCGATTTGTACATGGGTAGATCTGTACATGATCGAAGTGGTGGTTGGTGTGCGTGCGCACGCGGAAGATTGCAATGGTGGTTGGTGTATGTGCGTGATTGTAGTGTGTGTGTGCAAGATTGCAGGGTAGGGGAACGGTGGTGGTGGTTTGTGAACACATCAAATGGGTTTTTTTTTATTTTGATTTTCGTCCATTTTCTTGGTACTTGGATGGTCTTCGTTGGAGGTAAAATTTTACCATTAATTTAGGTAAATTTTAAATGGCAAATTGCACGAAAATACAATAAACAATGTCAATATTGTCATTGTATACAACACCAATTTTATTTTGTACTTAAAAATATACACAACTTACAAATTTGGTTCATTGTATGCAAGTTACCTATGACAATAAGTAACTTACCAGTAACCTGGACAAAAATAAAATAACTTTAGTACATAAAAATATAAAAAAAAACTTTCAAATTTGGTTCATTGTATACAATCAGGTTATCAATTGTATACAATGAACAAAATTTGTAAGTTGTATGTATTTTTAGGTAAAAAATAAAGTTAATTATATACAATGGCGATATTGGCAAAAATTTTTGTATTTTCGTGCATTTTGCCCAATTTTAAATTGTCCAACTGAACCATCTATTTTAATAAATAATAGATTTAGAGACTTGTGTACGCACGTGTTTTACGAAATTAAATTTTAGCCAATAATTTTTCAAAAAAAAAAAGAATAATGAGCTACTTAATGAATGTTTCAAGTGTCATAGATAAGGAAAATAATTATTCAGTTTTATACAATAATAAAATGCTCAAAATCCTAAATATACTTACCAATTTTCTTACAAAACTTTATATCATTATGTGGGAGGAATACTCTAGTATCAGCTTTATACTTCAATCCATTCACATCAAACATTTTCAGTTTAAACTCAAAAACACCATTATAATTTTCAAAGACAAGAAAGCTTCCCTTTTTAACACCAAATTTGTGGAATAAATATAAAAATATTAAAGAAAATTAAGATTGAAAATCCAATACTATAAAATGTATTATTAAATAAAATGACATTGTAGGATTTAAATATTGAATATATCTATATATATTTATCTATATATCAATTGAATACTCACAACAAACCCAAATGTAGGATCTTGAACAATGGATCCATATCTTGCACGACCCCCCCGACGGACAAGCACAAACTAGACTTTTCATAGAAGTACATAAAAATAAGACCATTTGGTATAATAAAGAAGCGCAAATAAAACCCAAGGTGAACATTTTTTTCTGTATCAACAAAACCAATTTGTTTCCACCAAATTTGAGGACATCAATATTGATGTTTGGTATTATGTCGAATCGGTACCTTTTGTTATCCACATTAACTACCATACCGATCGGAATATTTGGTTCAAAATCATGCTTGACAGATGATAGTAAATCCTGAATTAGTTATAAAAATATTTCAAATTAGTAAACATCAATATCATTATCTAGATTGAGATAATAATCGTGGATGCTCCTTATTATGTAAAATATAGATTTTAATAATGTTACAAGAAATAAAGTAGGTGTTTTCTGAATTTTGATCACAAACTCCATCTAACTGCAAAAAAGAAAAATCCAATGTATTTAAAATGATTTTATAATAGTGTTTATAGAAAAATATAAACCATAAAGAAATTGAAATTCGTCAATTTAGCTAATAGAGTAAACTATCCAAGAACTTCAAGAACAAATATATAGCATATTGTAATAAAAATTTATAGGAGATTGTCATATTTATAGAGAATTAAATAATCTAATAACTAATTGAGTAAACTATCAATAATCTTCAACAATAGTAATATATAGCAGATTGTATACCAAATATATAGAAGATTGTCATATTTATGTACTATCCAAAAGATTCAACAATGAATGTAAAGGTATTAACAAATAAAACTAATAAAGATTGATACAAATAGAAGAACAACAATAAACTTATGAATTTTGCAGTTGTAACAAAACAAAGTTTGAAAAAATATACATCAACTAATAAAGATTCTTACAAATAGAAAGCAAATGTTATTAGAACGCAACTATTGAGTGAAGTGTCTATTAAATTGGAAAGCCCGTTGCACTAAAAGAATTTGATTTCAAAAGATGATTACAATAACCCAAATCATCTCCCATGAAAGCATAACATCAAATAACATCTCCAAAGCAAATCTTTGTTTAAGACTATAAATCATATAAGAGCAATATTAGAAACTTGAACACTTGTGGACACAGATACAACACTTTTTTAATAGATTAGCTAAAAGGGTAGCGAGTTCAATTGGATAAAGTCCGACAAAACAGTTTTTATACAACCTACTATTTTGTTTCAACCCAACTAAAAAACAAAACTATACTTTTCAGCCCAACCCATTGAACCGTTATCCAATATAAACATCTTGTCATCAATAACAATCAACTCCAAAATGATTATCTGAAAGGGGGTTGAGATTGCATTCCACAAACATAATAACCACTTGTTAAACAAAACATAATTCCAGATAATAAGCCTCAAATTCCAAACACCCCTTCTGAACACCATGTATGAAGTCAATCCATTTACAACCCAATGATAACGGACATTTTCCAACAGATCATTACTAAGAAATAACACAAAATGGTTTATGAATGTAAGAAAGAAACAATCTTTTGGTTATAATTGGGTTTTCATTAACCAATTCAAAATAACAACCAAAGTTTTACTACTGCATTGTACTGATATCTTTATCAAACTTTTAATGAAACCAAAATATCCTTATACAAAGTAACAAATAACCCTATATGTTTAATGAATGTAACAAAGAAACAAATTTTTTGTTGTAATTGGGTTTTTATTAAACAATTCATAATAACAAATAACCCCAGATGTTTAAGGTACTAAAAACGTGAGCAAAATAAGTCTTTTTTTCACTTGAGCATTTCATCAAACACCTTGTAAGCAATCTATATATTAATAAAAACAAAAAATAGGGGTTATATTAAGGTACAATCGAGAAACAGATTGGAGTTGTATTAACAATCGAGCAAGTACATCATATAAGGACATTATCTATGTTAAAGAAATTGACTCGAGAAATATGATTCGAGAAATTTGATACAGATTAAAACAGTGATGATGTAACTTACCAAGAGTATGATGATAAAATCGGCAAACAGATTAGAGAAATAGGAACCGATTCAATAATCAAATAATGTAATCAACGAAATAAGATTGAAGAAACTTACCCAAAATCAAAAGTGATTTGTGCTTTAGGGTTTTCTGGATCTTGTTGAATAAGAGAACCAGATTAGAGAAATAAGAATTGAATCAAGAAGCAGATGATGTAATAAACGAAATATGATTCAAGAAAGTTACCTATCCAAAGTCTTGATCTTGATGCAATCGCCGGCTCTGAAATCGCTATGTGTTTTAGGGTTTTTGAATCTTCTTGAAGAAGAGAACAAATGACAAAGATACGGTACAAAATCTCGATTAAATGCTTAGGTTTTGATGATCCGTGTGTCAAACAAAACGGGTCCTAAATATATTTTTTTGTAAAAAGGCGGGTCTTGCTAATATTAGTAGTCAAAATTAACTATTTTGATCAAAATTGTATAAATGAGAGGATATTATTGTTTAATTAAAAATTTATTTAAAGAATGTTTTCTAACTTTGATTTTCTTTTTAATATATATAGAATATTAGAGTCTAATTTTGACTTTTGGATAGGTAAAAATTTATATTTGAGTAAAACTATTTGAATACAGATAACTCTTGATCTTTTATCTTTAATAATTTTCATTAATAATCATTAATCATTAATGTATATTAAAAGAAAATATTTTTGACATCATCTTTCTTTATTTACATGTATTTCCATCAATCATAACTTTTTATTTTTTAAAATATTTTTACCTAAGCTATTTTGTGACGCATCCGCCTTATTCAATGCTGAACTCTTTAGGCGCATACCCGTCTTTTTAAGTTGGTTGCCCAGGAAAAAAAAGATCAATGTACCTACAATTAGAGTTACATATGTCAAAATGGGTATCTTTTATGAAAACCCTAATGCTATTTGTTTCAAAATTCAATTTATTCATTGTTTATATTTACTATCTTAGTGTTTATACACGTAGAGTTTACTTTAATTAAAAAAACATGTAAATACGGTTCATTCTTATTTCTAAAAGTTACGTAAGCTAATAATAATTTAGATTAGAAATGTCATAATTTTAAATTACTTTTTGTAGATAGCGATAAAGGAGGAGAATTTAAAATTTGTATTAATTATAGAGATGTGTAATTACTTTTTTGCTATAAGTTTTTTCATCTCTTTACTTATCTTTTATTTCTAATATTAATAAAAGACTAATTATGAAATTTGAACCATCCATTTTTTTAAGAATTGAATTCTAATTTTGACTCTTTTTATGAAATGGCATTTGGGAGTATTAAGTAGTGTTAAAAAAGTTTCTCCTTTAATAAGGTTAAGGGTTCAAGTCCCGTTTGAAATATATGTATAGATTAGGTGTATGTACGTGTGTTTGTGTTCAGTTTTTTTTTACTTTTCTTAATCAACAACAAATTACATTATTTTAACTATTAAGGTTATGAAATATTTGTATGTACTTTATAAATAATTATTTTAGTTAGATTTAATTGTTCTAATGTTTCTTCAACTTTGATATTTATGTCACTTTAGTCCTTTCAAAGTTAAAGTGGTGTGAATGGTCCTTTAAGATCCATTTTATTGCGAGAATTGTTCTTTCTAACGTAAACCGTTGGTCATCTCTGTTAAGTCAGGGTCAGGGTAAAATAACAATTTTACCCTTATTAAATTATAAGTTTTAATTAATTAATTAATTATATAATAAAAAAAGTAAACCACTTCTCTATCTTTCTCTCTTCATCTCTCTCTGCACATCTGTCCCTTCTACACCACCACTAGACACCACCATCTCTAAAACCACCACCACTTCTCTCTCTGCTCTATTTCCGGTCACCACCACCGTCACAATCTCCTGTTTCCACTACTGCCACTACATCCCACCATCGCCAACCACATCAAACAGACACACATAACAAATTTGCCAATAAAACCACCATTTATAGATCTGCATAACACACACAAAGCAAATCTGTCAAAAAAAACCCACCATTCATATATATGTATAACACACACACGCATACAACAAATCTCTAAAAAAAAACAACTGCAGAAGAAACACACTTTTAGATCTAAAGAGTAAGAAGAAAAACAAAGAAGAATCATGTGGGTGTTCTATCTATCTGTGTTGTTATTAGGGTTTTCTTGATTAGGTCTTTTCTTGTTTGGTCCAAAGGTTCTTAAAACAAATCCAACCGTAAAACTCAATTTAACTAGTCAAGAAAGAAGAGCCACCGCCAACCACCATCTCCACCAAAGCATATTCAAAAATTTGCAACCTCGTATGCAATTAGGGTTTTCGGAGCAACCGTCAACCACCATCTTCTTTTATAACACAGATTTAGCGATGACGGTGGTGGCAAATATAGGGAGTGCAGTGGTGGTAGAGGAGTGTTGTGGTGGTGAAGAAAATAGAGCAGAGAGATAGAGAAAGATAGAGAAGTGTGGTGGTTACAGAGATGGTGGTGAAGTGGCAGTGGCGGAGTGTAGTGGTGGTGGAGTGCGGTGGTGGTGCCGAAGGTGGTGGTGGAGTGCATTGGAGATGTTGACTGCCATTCTCGTTTTAAGAGTGAGAGAGTGAGATAGAGAGAGAGAGAGAGAGAAAGTGTGGTGTAGTGTGAGAGAGGGTCAAAGACATGACACTGGTAATGGTTTTTTTATTATGAAAAAGATAAAATATTATAAAAATGATAAAATGATAAAAAGACTAAAATACCCTTGAATTTAGAGAGATGACTAACGACCAATGTTAGAAAGGACATTTCTCGCAACAAAATCACACCACTTTAACTTTGAAAATACTAAAGTGACAGAAATAACAAAGTTGAATGACCAAATAATTATAAAACATTAGTAAAAAGATAAGCATTAAACATTAGTACAAAAAGATATCAAATAATTATAAAACACGAAAGAAATGAGAATTAAAAAAAATTGTGACACACAGTGTCAACACCCAAACCAGTAGTGGGAGAGTTGAAGCGAGGAGGAGGACAAACGTAATGAAAAAAATGTGGTATCACGATACGAATAAAAATGATTGTATTTATTGTAAAACCTGTTGATCATTGTTGTTACGATTAGTTAATCTTGTCAATCGCATGCTAATTAATCTGTTGATCCAACAACAATGATGTTAGACTATTGATAGTTCCCTGTCCCTGTAGTTTGATATCCGGTCTTACCAAGTCTACACTGCTCTCTGACCAGGTCATACTTTCCTGAGTCGTGTGTACTATCTGCTAAGTAATATCCTTTTTATAAATTTAAAACAAGCGTTGATCATCTAAAACCCCTAGTGCGGGCTGCACACCAATCACCAATTTCCATAAAGTTTCTCTTCAGTTTTGAATCTCCACCATCATTTACACAAAAAGGAGAGATTTTGCCCTTTAAGGATTCCAATCCTTATGCCACCCGAGTCCTGGTCTATAATATCTAGTCCCATGCGATCCACAAAAAAAATTCTCCTCGATTGAACCCTAGAAAAAATTACATCGGAAACTTTCCAGCTTACTAATAACTTTGTTTGGTGCCTTGAATAACGAGAAAAACAATAAAGGCTTAGGTTGCCGAGGACAAACTTGCAGAGGGAATATCGACCACCCCATGATAATAGTGAAGATTTCCATTTAGCTAGCTTTGATCTAAACATTCTTAGAATAGGCTCCCAATATTCCATTTTGTTCATCCTAACTCTAACCAGTAGACCCAAAATTTTCATCATGAATCTTCCAAGTCGACAACCCAATAGTCTGGCCATATTTGAGCATTCTAACTCTGTCACTCCAAGCCCCGTAACGCTACTTTTCTTCTAATTAACTCCAAGCCTTGACGCCAAATGAAAACATCTAAGAATTCTTAGAATATTGCATGAGTTAGTATTTAATCATTCTCCCACAAAAATGGCATCATCTGCATATTGAAGATGGGAGAGGGTTGGATTGTTTTTAGGTAAAACAATCCCCTGGAAAATACCCTTTTCTATTGCATCTTCCATCATCACATGTAATCCTTTTGGTGCAATTATAAAAAGGAACCAAGCCAACGGATCCCTTTGTCGTAGCCCTTTTTGTGTCTTAAATTATGCATTTGGTAAACCATGAATAAGAACTGACATAGAAGCCAATCTGAGACATCCTTGAATCCATATCCTCCATTTAGAACTGAAGCCCAAATGAACCAACATCTCATCCAAAATAATCCCAATTAAGGGAATCAAAGGCTTATCAAAATCAGTTTTAAGAATCATAGTTTTCGTCTTGTTATTTTTTCCCCGAGAAATCACTTCGTTAATAACCAAAGGCTCATCCAAGATATTTATATCTTTAATATAAGCCGACTGTACATTACTGATCTCAAATCTAATAACCATCTTTAGATGATTAGCGAGAATATTTGCCACCACCTTGTAAGGTGAACCAATTAGACTAATTGGCCTGAACTCGACAGACAAATCAAATGCTGCTCCTTTCACTCATCCCCAGTCATCAACACTGAAAGTGGTAATATTGACTCAAGTGGTGTGTCCTAAATTGTCTCAAGTCCTGAAGAAGATTCTAAACAACCCTCCTGCTCAAATACCGACACGCAGTCCACCAATGAGTCATTTGATCAAAACTCAATGAACTCCGGAAAAGTCAATGGCAATTCAATTTTAGGAATTAGGGAGATGAAGGATGAATTAACATCTGGGTCAAAGTTAGTTGTTTTTTCAAATTCCTAAACTGGCATTATCAAATCATCCTTAATTATATTCCAGAATTTTTTTGAAGAATTCAAACGTAAAACCATCGGGGCCTGGAGCCTTCTCACCTCCGCAGTCCCAGACTGCATTCTTAGTTTCCATTTATTTGATTTTTTTCTTCTAAAGAGGCACTTTTTTCCTGTTTAAATTTGTTGATGATTAGTCTTGGTTTGACTTTAGGATGCTCCTCAAATTTCTTGGTGAAGAAAGAAAGGGCTTCTTGTTTGATAATGAGTGGATCAATGTTCCAAATCACATCAATCGAAGTGCCTAGAATCGAATTCTTTCTCCTGATAGATGATACCATGAAATAATTTGGAGATCTCGTTACCGTAAATTGCCCATTTTATTCTAGATGTTTGTTTGATGATATCGTGAAATAATTTGGGCAACTGAGGGTGACGAGAGCGTTAAATTATTTTATAGCATCATCAATCAGAACCGGAGAAAGAATTTGATTCAAGACAATTCGGTTGATAGGATTTGAAACACTAATCCATCTCATACCACTTGACTATAAACTATTTGATTTTTGGATAGAGCTAAATTATAATAAAACCTAAAAAATAATAATGGAATAAATTGGTAAAGAATTCTGGGGCCGGTCCCGAGGAAGGGAATTGCATTTAAGCTGCACGAAAGATCGACGTCACATGCAATTTATGACATCAAAATTTGGTGGCACGGTCTGAAAATAATCCGACGTTGAAGGGCATAACCGTAAATATCCAAGTATAAAAGGACGAGTTCAGGGCAGAAAGTCTGTTTCATGTGTGCCAAAAGGGCGAACGAAGCAGAGCAAATTCCGTTATCTATCCACACACACACAAACACACACCAAAATTCAATCTTTTCTCAATCTCTCAATCCTTTCATTCCATCGTTTTCTCTCAATCAACATATTCGATTTTCGAGATACTTCGTTTGTCTCTTGATCTGAGGTTTTTTCGAATCTGATTTTCTAGGGTTTTTTTGTTTTGTTTTTGAGAATTCAATAGCCATGGTTTACGATTCGATCGCCAATGCTTCGATCCCGACTGCTGCTTCCAATCCGAAGGAATTTGGCAAGAAAAAGCGGGTACATTTATCTTATCGTATTCAATTTTGTGTGGTATTGTTTTGATTGATGGATAGTTGCGAGAGAAACGTGTTGGTTTTTTTCTTTATTCGGAAAATAGGATTATCTTGTTGTTTCTCCTTGTGATTTTCACCTGATTTTTTTCGATCTTGAAGGTGAATAGAACTGCCAAATTGAAGCAGTGCAAGCTTGATGTTCGTCGTGAACAGTGGCTTTCTCAAGGTGTTATATCTTATAGTCTTTTTCAATTTCGTTTTGTAAATTTTCAATAATCTATATTCGCTTTGTTTTGTACGATCAATAACTTTGGGGGCTTTCTTTTCTCTTCTTTTTCCAGTGAAGAATAAGGGGTTTAAGGAGGAAAATAAAGGTGCTGGTCGTCCGAAAATGCCTGCTTCGGACATGCATGCCCCAATTGAGGGTGACCGTTCGATGGCAAAGTTGGTGATCAATCCTGGTGGTGAAGAGAATGATGGTTTGATGAATCATTACAGTGATTGGGAGTCACCATCCAACAGCCCTACTAGTCATACGAGTAGTTTGGCGAGTAACAGATCAGTCACTAATTTTACTGGTAGCAGTAGCAGGAGCAGCAGCAGTAGCTGTGGTGGTTGTTATTCAGGAAGTATGACGGAAGAAGATGATGCTGATGATGGGTGCTTGGATGATTGGGAGGCAATTGCTGATGCTTTGGCCGCTGATGAGATAAAAAGTGATCATAATCCCAGTTTGGACTCCAAAATGGATGAAAATTGCCCGCAGTTGGATTCGCCTATTGCATCTGAGCTACAACCTGTTGAGACAACCAAAGAGCATTGCCATGCACAGGTGAATCGTCGGGCCTGGAGACCAGATGATGCTTTTCGTCCTCAGGGTCTACCAAATTTGCTAAAACAGAACAGTTTCCCAATGAATTCAGAGAGAAGTTATGGTGGAGGTACTGCATGGGGGTTCAAGAATGTTGGATTTGCCCCAACAACATGTCCAATATGTTGTGAAGATCTAGATTTGACAGACTCGAGTTTTCTTCCATGTCCATGTGGGTACAGGCTCTGCCTTTTTTGCTACAAGAGGATTCTTGAAGATAATGGTCGTTGTCCAGGCTGCAGGAAGCAGTATGAACAGCCTGATCAGGGGAATGCAACTAAACTGGCACGTTCTTACAGCATGATCCCAAGGCATTAGGTTGAATATGTATGTGGGACTCCTTTTCGTGTGTCTTTCTTTGTTTACATGTTAGAGAAACTGATATTAGTGCTAGCTATGTCAATAGACATCGTCTCTTAGTGTTGGGAAATATGTTCTTGTGAGTTTGGCCTATAGGACTAGTTGGCTGTTGGTATGTGAATACATAAGGGCTTATAGAAATCGAATACATCATTTCTACTGCATTGGAAGCTCTCTTGTAGGCAATCCTATAAACCTTTTTGAGTTGATCCATGATTACTATATTATAATGTGTGTATGCCTATGACTTGTTGCAATTTCTTGCGTTCTATTTATGCATCTATTATCTATTATCTATAAATAAATACATTTGCATATTTCCTTTAAATGCCCTGTGGGTGATTTGTTACTTGAGGGGATCTTTTGTTTTCATTGAATTTATTTTCTACACTATATACTATCTCTTCTTACCAAGAATAAATTAGCCATTTTTGCCAAGAAATATTTCTTATTCATGTGGTGAATAGATGGTGTACCAACCTGGAAAATCGTGAAGGATATATTCTTGGTACTTGCTCACATGGCTGTTATGTATCCCCTGCCCTACTTGGCTGGCTATAAAATGTTATATGTTAAGATAGTTTGAATTCTACCTGAGTGGTCACCATAGCGATACTGGATCAAAGTCTATTATACAAACCTATAAATTTACAGCTTTTGCCTCATGTTGTTTTTGTGCCTTTGTGTACTGTTCATAGATCCAAACTTGTACCTTTATGGGCAGAGATGCATTTTTCTTATATAATGAGATACAATTGACTGAGTGGATCTCCGCTAAACCTGTGATAAGAAGACAGGGCCTTCTTTTGCGCTTGTATTTCAGTTTATACACCACTAAAATGCTTGAACTTTGTGTTTTATGTCTTCAGTGAAACTATACAATTCATTCGCTGTGTATGGTGTTCTCTCTTTATTTTTTGCCAAATTCATGAATTACAACTAACACAAGCTGGAGGATTTAATGTCACAGAGCACTTGTGTACATTTTCTTTCCCTCAAAAGCATTTCCACCGCTTCTGTGAAATGCTAGATTACAAATTGTTTAGTTATTCACCCAAATATGATACCACTCAGGAGTGTTGTTTGGTAGTACTTAGATTTTGACGTCTTAACCGTTTCTTGGTTATTAATCTGATGCAAATGAGAATATGTTTCCAAGGATAAACTTAAAAGTCGATGTATTTATAAACATAAAATCTTGGTTAGTTTATTAATCTGATGCAAATGAGATTATGTTTCCAATGAGATTAGTTAACATTGTTTTTCTTTACTTGATGTTAGGTGAATGTCAGTGCCTCAGTGGCTTGCGCTGTTAATGTTAGTGTACGCAGTTATTGCCATTGTCATGTTTAATTTATATAAACATTAATAGTCCAGTCTTTTTTATTGGATTTGAGCAATTCTTTAGTGTTAAAAACTTAAAATTTATCAGCTTGGTTTTCAATTTGATTTAGGATGCTTATATTAATATTTATTAGCTTTCTCAATTTGATTTAGGATGCTTATACCAACTTGCTCATTTTCCTTGATTTAAACAATGTTAACTTTTTTTTTTCTTTTGGGGATATAACTTATAACTGAAGTTATCAATTCAGAATATCAAGCATCATGTATATACAGAAATTCTGTCTTCGGTTTTACTTGCATGATTCCCTGAAGAATGACCTTGAACGCTCTCAGCCACCTGCAATTCTCAAGGTAACACTGTTAAACAATCCATCTTTTTAATCTAGTTTTTAGATGGCAATTTTACTTCAATTCTTTATAGTGCATCCTATGTTACTTGATTTTTTCAGGCCAAACTCTTTTTGTCCATCGTAAATATTACTAGCTCCTTTTCTAATGCTAAAAGATCATGGGATAATATGCTTACATCTCTGATTGTTCTTAGGATATTTTCTTTATGCTGTCAATGTTTTATCGAGACTGAAATTTGTACATACAGGATGATATGATACATCCAACATCACCAACCGAAACAACTGTTCTAGGATTTTTTTTGCCTCAGCTCTCTGGTGAATTTTACTAGTACAGCCACTTAAAAGTAAGACTCCTATTACAGAAAGAGTTTAGAGTAAGAAGGGAATATATATAGACAATTAATACAGAAATTTCTTGGTAACTAATACTGAATTTAAATGTTACTGAAACCAATCAAAGTTATTACAAAAAACAGAGTCATTCTTTCTTACATAGGTTGTAACAAGCAAATCTGACACACATAAACAAGAAAACGAACTTGTCTTCCTACATGCGGTCAGTTTTATTACCTAGTAAACACTCGTAAAACCGATGGAGTCTAGTTATCTTACTGGAGTTTTTCATGCAACTTAGACAAAATAGCTCCCCAATAAACATCGTTTTTGGGTATTTTCTCATCAGATTTCCACTTCTGAACTAGTTTTTCCTGTTCCTCGAGTTCCTTCTTGACCTCATCTACCGGTTTTTTCTTCTCCTCAAGCGCTTTCATAAGTTCCTCAATCTGTGCAAGAAAATTACTCTCTGAAATTAACTCAAACTGTGTCACGTTTGCGTGCTCATACCATCTTTGTGTAAACTTATACCTCTTTGGCCTAAATCCAATATAACCAGACCCCTTCGAGTGTCGATAATAATTTGCAATATCTAAAGGCTCAACTAGCCTCCTAAACTCTGTCCCCAAAGTAATCCACTCCTCCCGCCCTTCAAATTCATCAGGAAGATCTTTACGCATCAGCATTTCAACAATAACATCCCATATTTTAGCCTGCTCAAGCCTGTTCACATTGGCAACAAAGTCATCTTTCTCGTTTTGAAGCTTGAAAGCTTCATAGGAATCTATTTGGCCACCAGCATGCTTGTTGTCTTTGTACTCTCGAAGCTGCTTTAAGATGTCTTCAATGATCTTATGATCAGGTTTAGGTTTTTCCGGACTGTATTTTTTCATCGACTTTTTAATCTGCTCTTCATTTTCTTTCTTCCTCTCTTCTGCCTTTTCAACAGCCAATAGACACCATTTCGCAGTTGCATCCTAAAAGAACACGAATCCAGTTAAGTTCAAGAACCTCGAAATACGATTAAAGGTGGATAAATTGGTGAAGCGGGTAATACAAATCTTTGAACAAAATGATTTTCGTGGGTTTTATGCTTTTAAAATGTACTTTGAGGTTGGTTAATTTTTAACCCGTTTCGCTTGTTACCTTTTTAGCCAACTTTCTTGTCGGACCCGTTTGGGCAAAAATTTAACCTAAATGGATCCATTCACACATATGAATGTTATTGCCACATATGAAGACAATAATTCAACAGTACTCACCAGTTTAAATAGAGATTTGTTACTTCTGCGAACTATATCATCTGTAGTACCATTGGACATCAACAGGTGTTCATTAAGGTCTTTGAGATTAGCCCTATTTTCCAACTGCAATCCTTTCTTGTTCAGTTCTTCTCCATACCTTAAGTTTTCAGCTAAACTTTCATTGGCAAATTCAGCTAAACCTTCATCTTCATTGGGTAACTGCAAGAAATAGAACAGCAACTGTAGAATGGCGTTCGGGTTTTCAACAACAAGCTGTTGTCGGGGTGTGCCTTTAGTTTCATCTTGAGTGCAGAAGACATAAATACCAAAGGGTCTGTAAGGGGAGACTTTTACAAAGTCAACCGATAACTTGTCCTTTAGAGAATTTGTAGGTTCCATTAGATCAAATGCATCATGGCTTGCAGCAGTTGATGCATTAATCATCACATTCTCAAAGAATGCAATGGCTTGGTTAGAATCTACCAGCTGATCATGATCGGTGGGTTTTACTTTAGGCTTTTTGTTTAGAAAGTTGAATTTATCAGATGTTTTAGTGACGGGGTTGAGTTTTTGTTGGTAGAAGTTGTGGATAGTAGGTAAATGGTCTTGAATGGATGTTTTAGGAGCTAACATCATACGTGGAACAATGTCATGCTCCATGACATAATGGGTAAAATGCCCCGCCCATTTCTCTCGCCGGACCGCGTGGGCGAGAGTCCCGTCACCTATTAAAGGAGACCCGAAAGTTACGCAACCGATCTGAAACTTCTTTTTGCCTTTTCTTTTGTATTCAAGCACCCACAGTGTGGCCAGACTTGCTAAAGCACCACCGGATGAATGCCCTGTGAATAAGATATTTTTTTCTTCCGTCATAGCTTCTTCCACCTGAAATTCATAATTTGGCTATGAGGTAAAACTTCTTCCTTTTTTAATTGAATTTTTTTTTCTCATTTATTGTGTGTTACGATCTCTATTCTGCCTGCCAAATTTTTACAGAAGTCCAAAGAATTTCCTTGTAATCTTAAATTTGAAAACCATTTTTTTTCACTTAAGAAGTCAAAGGTTTACTCAGAATTCAGAAAGACCTAGAGGCAGTAGTATCAGTGACGTATCATATCAGGAATTTTTACCATTGGGGACACAAATTGTAATTTTAAAGATGGTAACGCGACTTAGGTTAATGAATCATGTCATCTTGTCAAAGCGGGTCGGGTGAAACTTAGGAAGCACAGGCTTTTTTGATCTTTTTGTCTTGGTCCCAATTCGATCAAACTAATCCAACAAATTTGACTTTGATTTAAAAAATTTTAAGTTTTTTTAAACAAATTTACCAAGTTGCCATCAAATTCTCAACAAAATAAAACCATATTAGGACACAGATGACAACAAAAACATTTCATCACTAATTAACTAAGACAATAAATGTCGAATGTTGAGCTGTTGCTTCGAAAAAATCGACTGAGGGCACGGTTTAAAACTCCTCCAAAATGTCTACCATGTTTGATCAGTTGAGTGGGGGGGCACTTCCACGCTCGGTTGACTGTAGATCCACCACCCCTGGGTAGGATTGGGGGTTCGAGGAGTTTGGATAATGGACCAGGGTTCTTGCTGAATGGGCCAACTTTTAGGGAGGTTCAAACGAGGTTGGGTCAGGTTGACCAAAATCGTGTCCGTTTAAAACTTCTAAAAATGTAATAGTAAAATATATTTTATCCTTTTCAACCCTTTCTACTCATTTCGCTTGAACCTTTTTTTTTAGCTAAATTAATTATTTTGATCCATTTGAAAGAAAATACAACATAATGACTCGTTATAAGTAAACGAGTTGAAATTACCTATTTCAAAAACTAGTTTTTATAAATTCAAAAAGAAAATACTAAAAATGTAAGTCAAATATACCTGCAACTTGAACCTGGTTTCATTCAAAAGATTTAAAAAATCTTGAAGAATTGCATTGTTGACTTTTGCACGTCGATCCTCTCCAACACGCCGGAGAGCATGGAATAGATCTGGAACATCTGTTTCTCCAAAAGCACCACCACCACCATAGTACAAATGGTTGACTTCCAAAGACCCTTTAAATGCAAAGATTGAAGCCTCTGATGATGGTGATGAACCTGCACCATGTTTTTTGCTGGTACTGAAATATGGGTGTCTTTGTTTATGAGCTTCCATGGATTGAATGACACATTCTTTGGAAAACTCCTTATTCAGGGTTAATTCCCCTGAATCTCTATCTCTCTCCATTCCCTCTCTTTGAAACACACACTCAAGCCACAGAGTTTGTAAGTTGTAGTTGTAGTTGTAGTTGAATGTCTTCTTGATTGGCCTTTGGCTGTTTATATTGAAAATAATATACGTTAAAGTAAGACCAAGACATTTCACGGAATGTGAGGTTTGGCTCCACACTTGTACTTTTTTAATTAAATTTAAAAAATGTAGAATACTTCAACGTGTAGGTATGGATTAAGGTCTTAATTTTTTTAGTTCGTTTAATAAATTATTTTCTGGTTGTTTTCGACAATAACCAAGAGCTCGATCATGTCTTTTTTTCTGTTTCGCGTTAACTATAAAAGCGAGTCGGATATTCACGAAATGGAAAAGTGCAAGATCTTGTATAAGTTAATGATGCACACTATGGTTTTATTTTTATTTATTTTTTGTTATTTTCCTTCTAGTTTTAGTCTCGAGTCGATTTGAGTTCGGAAGTCTTTGTTATGAACTTGATTGAAGAGAAACATTCACGAGCTAAGGTGATATTGGTATAAAGGGGAAGGAGAGGGAGAAGAGGGAGAAGAGGAAGGAGAGAGACTACTAAAACTCGAGTTGAATATTGATGTGAATAAAAATGCGAAAAAGAAAACTGTAGTTGTT
This sequence comes from Drosophyllum lusitanicum, assembly GCA_032274825.1. NCBI lineage: Eukaryota > Viridiplantae > Streptophyta > Magnoliopsida > Caryophyllales > Drosophyllaceae > Drosophyllum > Drosophyllum lusitanicum. Next base: position 4,795 of record JAUEJL010030092.1, on the reverse strand, counting down.
GACATAATCAATCCCAAATAAGGTAATTAGGTTTTACGGTTCTTGCATTACAAATCAAACTCAAGGGCCTTTATAAGACTTCATAGAGTGCTCGGAGTAGTTTAATAACAAGCTCCGTGATCATCAATAACGAGTTTGTTGAACTCGTGGTATTACTCTGCCCTCCCGTTATTTGTTTGTGATTTTGAAACTCGTTAGGGGTAACAACAACAATGTGAGTTTTTTTCCAACTAATGGTATGCAAGTTAAGTGATTTTATATGGATTCAGTGATAACAGTTGTTACTGCGAGGTGTTAGTAATACGCTAATGATGGCGTGACTGTTACTGATAGTAGTAATTAAATTAGTGAGTACTCTGAATGAGTTACAAATAATGCTTGGATGATTAAAAACTTGATTTTATAGAATACTTTTCAAACTTAGTTACTATTCTGTAAAATAAACCTTATTTTTATTGGTAATTTGAGATTTTAAAGATTTTAGAAAGTATTATTAGGAAACAATGTGGAAATTGTTTTGATCAAAATCTTGCTTAAATATCTTACTATCTTCCATGAATGTGGATGCCGGTCACAGTGACTTGAACAAAACCGAACAAAACTAACATCAATCAAATTTCTTATTATTATTTTATTTTATGAATTAATATTTGTTTTAAACCAAAAAAAAAGATATCATTATAAAATCTGAATTTTGTAAATATATTGGTCAGGAAAGAAAGCTTCCATGAAGTTTCCATGGTCACTCCATGACAACTAAAGCCACTTTCGGGTCTGACATGAAATCAATTTCATGGTAATTTCAAGCTGATTTGAAGAATTGAATTGAAGGTGGTCGACGGAGTATCAATTCATGTTGATATTTTGATTTTGATTTCGAATTTAAATTGTTTTTGTTGTTCAACGTCTCCTTCAAGCTTGATTATACGAGAAGAAATTTTCTGTTTTTCAATGGTTGTTAAGATCTTGATCTTGATTTTAAGATTTTACGTTTTTATCATTTATTTAACTAAACTGTGTTGATAGTTCGAATGATCTCTATATGTATAGGATCCTGCAGATCTTGACCATAAGATCATCATAAGATCTTGATACGGTCATACTTAACTTGAGTCAATGAATTACAAATTTATAGATAAACTAATTTTATTAATTATAAAATAAAAAAGTAAAAGAATTAATTGATTAAAAGACATGTAAAAGTAATTGTCATCAAGTCTTTTCTCTAAAATCTAAAGTCATAGTTAAAGAAAATAATAAAAATTGTTATTTACCATTTTATTTTATTTTTAAAATCTTCATTCAGCATATTAAAAATATCACGTCTTTCGGCATGATTATCCTAGCTCCCACATACCCCATTAAGACGGGATTAAGTAATATTGTTGTTACAACACATCTACATCATCTATACCAAATACTATGTCACTTACCTACTTGATGGAAATCCACCAAAGACCACCAAGAATCGGGCCATTCCTAGTTTAAGACATGTCTAATATGTAACATTTATACTAGAAATTGATTCCAATAAAATTTATGGATTCAGGTTGAATCTAAGTTAACCAAAAAACTTAAAAGTTAAGATAAAATGTTGTAGTTATAACTAAAAGAGGACAGCTCCGGAGTTTTCTTACACACAAGCTTTACTGACATGCAACAAGCGCTAGTGTAACCCCGAAGGTTCGAAATGCTTTATTTTAAATAATTATTTAATTATAATAATTAAGATAATTATTAAATATACAAGGACTATATTTGCCAATAGAGAAAAGATGAAAGTACAAGGCAAAAAATTGCTATTTAATCATAGTATGTTAATATATATATATATACACACACGAACTAATTTTAAAACAAAAATACAAAAATTAATTTGGAAGAGAGGCTCGACAAATTGAAGGGAAGAAAAGGGGAAGAATCAGCCAAATTCAAGTGTCAAACATAATCTTTTCAACAAATTAAGTGAGTAGGTATGTTAATCTACCTTAGTACCTTGTTTGTTTGAATTAGAAGTCCATAATGATGTTTTATAGTAGATTGATGCAATTAGGTGTTTCTGGTAGTTAAGATAACCTTTGGGAGTTGTAGGAGATGTACGAAAATATCTATGAGTAAAAAAGATTGAAATTTGGTGTAAAATTGAGCCAAATAACAGCATGCTAGGTTTAATGAATATACAATCAGTGTAGCTTTTGTGCAAGCCATTTAGCAGGTTGTGTAAGTCTACACAGTGTTGCAAAACTCGGCCTAGGAAACGAGTACTCGGGGAGTACTCGGAAATCGGCCACCTGCCGAGGCGAGTCGAGGCTACTCGGCCATATTACTCGGATTCGGTCAAAACTCGGTCATACTCGGCATTACTCGGACCTACTTGGCCTACTCGGCCAACCGAGGTCAAAAAAACTTTTGTTGAATTTTTTAAAGGCATGCGGCATGCAAGTAACTATATTTTTTAACCTTATCTATTTCCTCTCTTCCGCTATTTATCACGAGTACGAAATCAATAGTATCTCTTCCACTTTTTCTCATGACCGTCGACTATACGACGCAATTTGAAGTTTTTAACAATTATATTTATATATGAATTTTTGAATTTATTCATAAAAAATCCCAATCCGAGTACTCCCCGCCTAGACCGAGTAGTCACTACACCTCAGTCGGCCGCTCAAGTAGCGCCTAGCGATTTTTGCAACATTGCCTAAAATATGATAATAAAATAAAAATGTCTACTTCAATCTTTTAGTGCTTCCATTTGGTTTTAAATATGTATGTAAGAGGTATGCAAAGCCATACGCTCTCCAAAATGTTTCTTTGCTTCCTTCAATATTGCCTGCACAAGTTATTGTCCAGTTTTAGTGGATGTAACGAACTTTATTGCAACCAAAAATCCAGTTTAGAAATAGTAGCGGAAACATGTACTAAAAATCTTTACAACACTTCATACTTAATACAAAAGTCGGGAACAACCGGCGTTAAATAATCTTTAAATAATTTGGTTGCAAACACGAGCCCATCCACTGAATCAATATCCAAAATCTTCAAGTACCTGAAAAAATATTAGGAGTATCTGATTGGCTATGAAGCCCAGTGAGCAACTCAAAATAAAACTGGTAAAGAATGTTCCACGGTCTGATTAAGCTGGATTCTTTTAATACATTCAGTAATTTATCAACGCATTTATATAATAAATATCCCTGTATTTATATTTGTTTAATATTAATATCTGTAATCGCGTCTGTTCAGGTACTTATTCTGTATAATGACTGTATCCATATCCATATACTTGTATTTATATTATGGCTGTATCCATATTCCAACCGTTGTAACAATAATTGTGATCAGACATTGTAATTGTATCTGTATCTCAACTACTGTAACCCTAGTTGTATTCACACGTTATAATATTTGTATCTCAACTACTGTAATCGTAGTTGTATTCACACATCATAGTTGTATTCGTATCACATTTGTGTTTGTATAACCATCGTATCTGTATAACATTTGTGTTTGTATAACATACAGCTATGTCCGCTGCATTTGAAATGTTGTATTGTGTATATATATATGTATTTGTTTGAATACATAACTGTGTAATTATAATAATTTCTGTAGCTGTATAACGATAATTGTATATGTATTCGTACCGTATTTTCATCCCCATATATGTATATCTGTAATTGTATTAATATAAATACTACACTTGTAATTCACATCTGTGTACTGTCTTTGTAGCCATAACACTTGTATCTGATTAACCGTTCTGGTGTACATAAAATTTCTGTATTCATATAGTCATATTTGGATAATCATCACACTTATATTTGTACAAAAAGTTATGGTATTCACGTAGGTATTGCATTTGTACCTGTAATTCTATAGATATTTCGTTATCTATATAGCAATAAGCATATCTGTACGCGTATCGTATAATTATTTACATATATCACTTTCACTATTTGGCATATCAATGGTAATTTCCACTTAAAATAACCATACAATTTATCTCAACCTCGTATCTGTTAAACTATATTGTTGTATCATATTCATATCACTCATATATGCAATTGTATAGAATTATATTAATTCATGAATCACTATTTACGAGTACTATATTGAGGTACTGTAACATCCTAGTTTTGGACCTAGTTATTAAGTATGCTTTGGGTGAGTAATTAATTGATTAGGTGTTTATTTAATTAATTGATGATTATTAATTAAGTATTGGTTATATATATGTGTGTGTGTGTATGTATACGTATGCATATTTATGTGGGTATGTGAGTATGTGTAATTACTTGGATAATGGAGTTATTACACCTCATGCTTTGATTTTAGAAATATATGTGTACGTGGGTTTATGGATAAGCACACTAACTAAGTCATCTCCTCATTTGTGAGTTTTTCTAGAGTGTGTTGTGTGTGTGCTTTGAGAAGAAGAAACTAAGAACAAGTCTTGAAGCTTGGATTTGTGAGTTGGTAACTCAAGATAGAGGTTGGTATGCTTTCTTTGTTTGTTTTGAATCAAGATTCATGCCAAACATGCTATATTTGCTGCTACATGTTGCTGGGTTTTTATCAAGAACACCATAGATGAATATGGAAGAAACTTAACAAGTGGGTTTTTTGATCTTAATGACTTTGATGATTTAATGTGTTCTTGATGATTCTAAACATGTTATATGAAGTTTATATGGATTTAGAAATGTTAGAAATTAAATTCCAGTATTATATGAATGATTGGAAATTTATATGGAGCTGGAAGATGAAGAAAAGTTGCAGGTTTGATTCTGGA
>JAUEJL010029982.1:10116-21381 GCA_032274825.1 Drosophyllum lusitanicum | reverse complement strand
GATGTAGCAGTTGACTTATTCTAGACCCAAGACTCGGATAATCATAGATGAACCTGAGACTGCTAAAAGACCGAACAATGATTGAAAAGAGGATTGAACGCAAAACACTTGTTTAGACCTGACCAAGACCAATCACTCAGGATTGTTCAGTCTCAATCTAAAGACTTTCAACCACTCCCAGCCGACTTTTTTGTTTGAGGCTATTCTACATCCATGTAGCCGTAATGACTAAAAATTGAAGGGAGGTCATATATTCTCCTACTAAATACTTTTATTTATTTTCATACTCACAATGATCAAGACAAGTGTCAAAATAAAGAGAGAATATTAAAAAAGATAATTTGAGGATTACATATGTTAGCATTTAGTGGTAGAAGTAGTCCAGTTGAAAAAATTGATATATGAAAAACCGACCAACCCGGTCAAGGTTTGGTTAAATAAGTTATCTAGTTGGTTTGATCGGTTATTTCGGTTTATTCATATTAATTGCGATTTGGTTATCGGTTAAATTATTTTTCATTCGGGTATACCCGAAGTACTTGAAAAATTAAAAAAAATCATCCCTAATTTAATTTAAATGTTAATCTTCACTTTTGTAAAAATAATTGCTTTGTTTAGCTTGGTTTAATTTGTAGAATTAAAGTGAGTATTCAGTTTTCTGTTTCTGTTTACTTTGTAGAACTAAACTTATATATACTAAAAAAAGATTAAACAAGAATTATATACGCTAATTTGTTTAGCTTGGTAGCTTGGTTTCTTTTTTGTGGTAAAGTATTTTATTTGATATTAAAGAAAAATCATCAAAAGCATAAAATAAATCAAAAGTAGCATTTTTTGTTATACCTGATACCTGTTATAACCGTACCTTACATAAATTTACTCATAATCGATGCCCGAATATTAAATACAATTTAATTAGAGGTTAATATATTCTAATATAAATAAAAGACTAACCTTCATCAATTTAATTAGAAGATCTTGACCCTTTATTTAATTAAAATTAAATCCTATTAATTCATTTTATTAAAATTAAAAGTCTAATTTTGACTTTTAATAGTCAAAGTTGAAAACTCAATTTTTAAATTTAATTTTAATCTGAGATAAGATAGTTAGTAAAAAATATTATTTAAATTTATATTTACATACAAATTTAAAAAAATTAAACTCACACATTATTATATAAAATAACAATGCCTAAATATTAGATAAATATAGATATTTATTAATATTTTTTAAAATTTAAACTCACACATTAATATATAAAATATTTATTAATATTATGTTTAAATTTAAAAATAATTATATATTTAAATAAACAAATATAAAATAATAATTTTATGATTACCCGTGTATTTACACGGACATTTAAACTAGTATCTTATAATTAGAATAATCGTGTTACCCGGCGTGAATTGAATGATAACCAAAAAAATAACCGGATGACACTAATAGGTAGAAAGTAGAAAAAGAGGTAGGAGGATAAATCTAGATAAAATATAATTTTCCAAAACTGAAAGATTAAAATTAGAAGACGGATTGGGCCAGTACTTCAGCCCAAGATCAAAGCTCTCATTCTAATTTCTATATACCATTTAAACCCAATTAGGGTTTGAATTTCTCCAACCGTCTTCTGAAACCGGAGCGAACCAGCAGCTTCGCTCCACCACACCGGATTTCAGGTTTGTTAATTCTGTCTCGTCGACCTGTTTGATATCTGTGTTCACGAGAATCTGTTCGTTTGAATCTGTTTGATCATTGAACTCAATTCTAATAATGTCGCGTTCCTGATAAGACAATGTCGTGATTTGTTTGGTTCTAACAGTTTTATTCTGAACTATAAGCAATGGAGGTTGCACCGATCGTTGAAGACGGCAAGACTCGCAGCGATGTCTCGCTCTTTAACCGCTGGACCTACGACGACATTCAGGTTGGTTTTTTTTGTCGATTATGCTAAATTAATTGTATTCAGTGAGTTTATGTTTTCATAATATTTAATGTATTCCGGTTGATTCCTTAATCGGTTAAAATAGTTAAGTGCTTCATATTTTAAGTGAATAATTACATATAAGCTGTTCTTATCTTAGTGATCGGCAATTGATTGTAATTGACTATTTTGATTCGAGTTGTGCGGTAATTTGTTTCTTGCCTAAAAGTTATTTTAAACATTTGATGAACAATGTGCCTGATGGATGTGATTATGCATTTTTTCTCAAATTTTAAGAAAATACATTAACTTTTGACATTGCAACAAACATGGGATATGGATCAAGTCTTAACAAATTATTGAAATATATACATTCAGACAATATTGGTAAAAATAACTAAATAAGCAAAAAGTCATGTCAAGTGATTGGACTCTTTTAAGCGATTTATTAATACATGCTCTTGAATTTTCATTGTGATTCGATTGTTTAAAAAATATATGCTAGTGATTGTTAGATTTATTGCAAGTATTCTTACCATGGGACAGAACTCTGTTTTTATAAACAGATTCCTGATCTTTCTGTTGAAGATTACATCACTGCTACTGCTTCTAAGCGCCCGATCTACATGCCTCATACAGCTTTGAGGTACCAAGGAAAAAGATTCAGGAAGGCTCAGTGCCCAATTGTCGAGCGATTGACTAACTCCATCATGATGCACGGGAGGAACAATGGTAAGAAGCTCATGGCTGTTCGCATTGTCAAACACGCCATGGAGATCATTCATCTGTTAACTGATGCTAACCCTATCCAAATCATCGTAGATGCTGTCATCAACAGGTATACTATTAATTCTGTTTTTTTGATCTACTTGTTCTGCAACTTGATATTAGTTGTGTTTTGTAGAGGTGTATTTGAAGACTTGATGCATAAATCCTGTCTTCACCGGTTATGATATATGTTAAGTGAATATGTTTTCACTATTTGGCAGCGGACCAAGAGAAGATGCAACTAGAATTGGTTCTGCTGGTGTTGTCAGGCGTCAGGCTGTTGATATCTCACCATTAAGGCGTGTCAACCAGGCTATTTATCTTCTAACCACAGGTGCACGTGAAAGTGCATTCAGAAATGTCAAGACTATTGCTGAGTGTCTTGCTGATGAGCTTATCAATGCTGCCAAGGGTTCTTCAAACAGGTACAGACACCTATTGGCTTTAATTAGATATGGCCAAATGGACGAGTTGTGGGTAAAAACTGGTATATTTGGCCATGATATACTATGTTTACAGTTTTTAATTTTCTAGTTAATTTAACTGCGGAGGTGTATATTTTTTTGATATTAAAATTATCTTTTGAACAAACTGATCTAGATTCTAGGAGCTCTGGAGCTGTTAATCTGTTATAGATTAAGAAATACGTTTTGGTCAACTTTTGACCTATTTGCTGTGTTTTCTCTCAAGCTATTTTTATTATTAGAGTCAGAACACATCTAAATAAATGTTTGGATACTTGATGGAATTAACATCAATCGTAGAATTTATTTATTTTGTTATCGATTATCAATCAGATCAATGCCTCTAGAGTAGCCATATGAATGCTTTTTAGGATTTCATATCGAGCTTAGTTAAGAGGCTTATATAGAACTTGTTCTTTTACTTGATTAGAAAGTGTATCTTTAAAGATTAGCTTTTTAATTTGGATCTGAAACAACTGAGACGTTTTGAGGAAATCATTTGTTTTGCAATCAGTTTTCTTCCTAGCAGTCTCGGATATTTTATATACTAATTACTATGTGTGTTTATTGTGTAATGGTGCTTGTTTTTTGTGTGTGAGTTTGCTTTTCGAACAACTGAATAGTTGAGTTATTGAGCTCTGTTTGTGAACTGAGTTGTTTTCGTGTTACTTAGTGCTTGTTTGTGTTGTCGCTGCAGCTATGCAATTAAGAAGAAAGACGAGATTGAGAGAGTTGCCAAGGCCAATCGTTGAGGTTGTGTTATAGTATACATTTTTTTTAGTTTTGGAGATACCATGAGGACGATTCGAAAACAAGGGTTTTACCATGGATATTGAGTTAGATTTTTTGTTTTTGTATTTTTTTGGGTCCCTTTTTGGCTTAAATTAAATTCTATAAGTTAGAGAGTTTGTTCTTAATCTTGCATTTTTGGAATTTATTATCCTGCTCAAGGATTACTTATAAACGAAAGTTATATTTCTTTCTATTAAATCTTTCTATTTCATCTTCTTACTCATTAAATGATGATATGCAGAATTCACTAATTATATTTCATCTTTTCTCTTGATTTTTATACATGTTTTGATCTTGTGATTAAAAGGACAAGTAGGAATATAAAGTAAGAGGATATAAAGTCCGAGACTTATAAATCATTTGATTTGCTATCCAAGTGATAGTTTCTGACATGTATTTTGTATTAGTACTTTATCTGGATTATCTTGGTAATCTAGTTGGCGTTCATAGACGTTTTAAGTGCATAATAAACTTTAGATCGAATTGTGTATGTATCTTAAATGTTGATGTATATGTGCGGAAGAGCATTGTGCATTAGGTACTTGTGTTTTGCATATATTGGATTATTTTGTAGGCCATCATGTATCAAGTGTGGTTACTAAGTTATTAATTTATAGGAGGGATCATAACATTGTAGACACAGTAACTAAATAAATAACTTCATAATAAAACATCTGTAGTTTTATAACATTGATCACTCGAATTTGGAGACGATGAAGATTTGGCTGTTAGTATTCCTCTCCTTGCTCCTCTTCTTCCTCGGCATCTTGGCCAACTTCCTCGTAATCTTTCTCGAGAGCAGCAAGATCCTCCCGGGCTTCTGAGAACTCCCCTTCTTCCATTCCTTCACCCACATACCAATGTACGAATGCTCGTTTTGCATACATCAGATCAAACTTATGGTCAATCCTATTGAAAACCTCGGCCACTGCAGTGTTGTTGCTAATCATGCACACCGCACGCTTTGTCTTTGCAAGATCGCCGCCAGGTACCACTGTCGGTGGTTGGTAGTTGATTCCACACTTGAAACCTGTAGGACACCTGGAGTATGTGCGAAAAAGATATATAACATTCCACCGTCCGTGTCTAAATTCTAAAACCATATAATAGTATTCGTAGTGGCGACCGTCACACAGAACGGTATGCACTGATGACTGCCATGACTACAACAATATAAGAAAAAAAAAGGAAACTTACCAGTCAACAAACTGAACTGTACGTTTAGTTTTGATAGAACCAACAGCAGTGTTAACATCCTTTGGAACAACATCACCACGATACATCAAACAACAGGCCATGTATTTCCCATGTCTCGGGTCGCATTTCGCCATCATATTCGACGGCTCAAACACTGCTGTCGTGATCTCCGACACCGAGTTCTGCTCATGATAAGCTCTAGCAGACGAAATCACAGGTGCATACGATGAAAGCATGAAATGAATACGAGGATACGGAACTAAATTCGTCTGGAACTCGGTAATATCAACATTAATTGCCCCATCAAACCTCAAGGAAGTTGTTAAAGATGATATAATTTGAGAAATTAAACGGTTTAAGTTAGTGTAAGTTGGCCTATCGATGTCCAATGCCCGCCTACATATATCATATATTGCTTCATTATCAAGTAATGCTACGACATCCGTGTGTTCAAGAAGCGAGTGAGTTGATAGCACACTGTTATAAGGCTCAACAACTGCAGTTGAAACTTGTGGAGATGGGAAAATAGAAAACCCTAGTTTTGGTTTTTTGCCATACTCGACTGAAAGACGTTCTAAAAGCAATGAACCTAAGCCCGAACCGGTGCCACCACCAACGGCATTGAAGACCATAAAGCCTTGCAAACCAGTGCAATTGTCGGCTAGCTTTCGGACCCGATCAAGACATAGATCAAGGATTTCTTTGCCCACTGCATTAATTATTATTATTAGATAGAATATATTAGTTATAAGAATGATGTAACACATAGTGTATTACTAATCAGTTATAAATAATAGTTCGTTATGAATAATAATTTGATTGTTGTTAGCAGGGATGTAGCTAGGTTATAACCAGAGGGATCAAACAACCCCGCTCGAATTTCAAACCTTTTCAAATATATGTATTTAAAATCCTTAGTTTTTAGCATAATTTGTTTATTTGAACCCCTCAAATATAATACATGTAATGTTTATGATAGAGGGTTTGTTTATAACCCCACTTGACAATTTTCCTAGCCTCGCCCCCCGCTGTTAGAGAAGTCAATTTCGACCATTTTATGGGTGAACAAGTAGATTCTTGCTGTACATTGTCACTAACGTATTGAACAATCAGGCAGAATCCTTGTATAAATTACCCCTTAAATAATCAGCAAAAATGAAAATGGCTCGAACAAGTCAAAGGATTTGGTTGAAAGTCGCTAAAAGAATTTTCAGAAAGCAATTAACCTCGTAAGATATTTTTACATTATTATAGTTTCTTAATTGCCAAATTTATCTAACCCATTTCTTCTGTCACCTCTAATTGTCATGTATAATTTGGAAGAGATCCGAGGGTTGTGGTTACCGGTGTAGTGTCCTCTAGCAAAGTTATTGGCGGCATCCTCTTTGCCCGAAATGAGTTGCTCGGGGTGAAAAAGTTGTCTATAGGTCCCTGTCCGGACCTCGTCAATAACAGTCGGTTCAAGATCGACAAATACCGCCCTTGGCACGTTCTTTCCGGAACTGGTTTCGCTAAAGAACGTATTAAATGAGTCGTCTCCCGTGCCTTGTGAACCACTGTATTTAATCAAGAAAATAGAATTTATAAAAGAGGTCTAGAGATCAAATCATCACACGTGTTTTTTAAACTTTGGATTACGTGATTCATCGTCGTTAACCGTGAAACCAGTCTGTAAAGGCCCCAAAAGGGTGGATTAACATTCTTTTCTTAAAAATCCGATTGATCTTCTAATAATGATGTCATAAAGATGTAAAGGTTGTGATATATTATGTTAATAAAAATGAATATGCAAAGGAAGTGACCTAGTCATGAAGCCATCGGGTTGAATGCCATGTTCGAGACAATAAAGCTCCCAACACGAATTCCCCACTTGAATTCCAGCCTGCCCAATATGAATGCTTACAATCTCTCTCATAATTTCTTTCTTTCTTTCTTTTTTCTTAGATCTTATAATCTATCAAGAAACTGGTTAGGGAGAGAATTAATGATGATGAAGAAATCATTTGATTTAACAATGATTAATTAAAGAAAAATGTCAAGCGTAAAAATGAATTATAAAAATCAAATTTTGATTGATCAAGAGCTTATTGCGGGCTACCTCTAGTTATTTTAATTTAATTATTATATAATAATACTTATTATTAATTAGTTAATAATCTTTGCTTAGCAAAATAGCCCAATCCTAAAATGGGTCCTATAAAATTTCGATGTCTATAAATTATAATAATAACCATAAAAATTAGTCAATACTTCTTGCATATAAGCCTATAAGGGCTAGATCCACCATCATTGATTACAGTCTTGTCTCGATACGTCAGTATCTACTACTTCTATAAAACTTCCCGACAACGGAGACGACTAGATTTCTAGATGTTTTTATTATTTATTATTTTTCGATTAAGTATTTTTGTAATTTTATTTCCTAATGACAATGTTTTATTAATGTTATACATTTTTAATTAATTTTTATTATTTGTTATTCTTTTATTTTTAAACAATTTATAAATATTTTATTTTGTTAAATAATTAAATGTATAATAAAAAAATTAAAAATAAGTGAGGGAAAGATTACGTAAGTTTAGATTAGACTATACTACCTTTTTTAGGTTAGAAAGAAGAAGGGAAGGAAATATGATGCTGATATGATAGCTAGGTTGAAATCTTGAAGGGAATACTGTACAAATGGTCTAATATTTTCTTCTTTTTGAAAGATATGATACATAAGTTTGGTAAATAGTCATGTACTTGTAACGAGATATTGGATCAGGAATTCAATTTTTATACATTTTTCTTGCATATTTCCAATTCTCTTAAATTTACACGTCCATGTATTTTGTTAATAAGATATTTGTGTCTAAGAATTATTTTGTTCATTTACACCCTGTATTTTGATATTATATATGATTCTGTTTATATGTTGTCATTTTCCACTTAAGATGAATCGATTTTCTAATATTCGTCTTAGACTTTATAATAAAGTAACAAAAATCTGAAAATTATATGCTATATATATCTCTAAAATTATGATTGTAACACAATCAAATCAAATATCTCATAAAACAATATTTAAAACTGAAATATACCATAATCTTAATTGAACAAACTTTTATTTGATTAATAATATAACTTTAAAAGAGATTAAAAGAACTAGAGCAGATGGAAGTAAACCAAAAGAATTGGTTAGAGAAGGAAAAGATTAGAGCGGAAATGTTGAAGCAAAAAGCGAGAATTAAGTGGAAAACAGAGGGTGATGAGAATATCAAGTTCTTTCATACCGCGGTTAACAAATGAAATTGGAGAAATAACATCACGAGTATCATGTTGGACGGGTGACGCCGTGATGGTAAGATTTCAGAGGAGGTGTAACTCATGTTTTATAACTTTAAGCCCTAAGAAAGAGGACTCGTTGGTTTTTAGTGATTTTAGACCTATTAATCTCATTGGTTGCTACTATAAAATCGTGTCAAAGGTTCTTGCTAATAGATTGAGAAAGGTATTGGATGGTTTAATTGGGGAAGTCAAATAAGCTTTTATCAAAGGACGCTCGGCTTTAGTCGTGCGGAATCCTTATTTCTAGTGAAGTAGTGTCAAATTTAAAGATTTCTAGAAAGAAAAGTCTTATTTTTAAAGTAGACTTTGAAAAGACATAAGATTGCCTTGACCGGGAGTTTTTATTATCGGTCTTGGATAACATGAGTTTTGGTAACAAGTGGATATCTTGGATTTCATCTTGCTTATCTTTTTCGTACATGTCGGTTCTAATGAACGGTCTCCTTCGTCAGCATTCAAAGTTGGAACGTGGAGTTAGACAAGATGACCCTCTATCACTTAATCTATTCCTGATTGAAGCTGCGGGGTTGAATTTAGTGTGCAAGAAAGCGTGTAAAAAGTGTCTTTTTCGGAGTGAAATTGAGTAAGGATTTGATGCATTTGTCTCATCTACAATACGCAGACGATACGGTGTTCTTTGGTCATTGAAGCAACAATAATCTACACAACTTGATAAAGATTTTACAGGGTTGGCAATGGGTATCGGGTCTAAAGGTATTCTGAAAAAAGAGTGGCCTCTTCGGGGTGGAGGTGAATGAGGAGGAGCTCTACAGTTTAGCTAACCAAGTGGGAGTGTTCTCTAATTGAAAAAGAGCAGCCATGGAAGAAAGGTCTGATCTTCGTTTGGAGGGCGTCTTCCTCTTGTCAAATCCGTATTATCTAGCCTATCTTTATACTATTTCTTCTTGTTTCGTGCTCATTTGAGTGTTCTAAAATTGCTTGAAAAGTGAGGAGTTTCTTTTTTTTGGGTGGGGATGGGGGAGGGGTTAACCATCTTGGAAAGAAATACCTCGGGTAAAATGGGAGTCGGTTTTATCGGGTCATAAGTGGGGACAGCTAAATAATGGGGATTTAAAATCATCCAATTTGGGTTTATAGGAAGGTGGTGCGGTGGTTCAAATATGAAAATGGATCACTTTGGGTTTATAAAAAGCTGCTTGGGGAGGTATTTTGAGGGTTGGTTGGGATCTCGAACGTGTCGACATGTCCATGTTGACATGATTTAAACGAAATTGGTCTTGTACTGAGTTTTGAAATGACGTTTGGGTGGGTGAAAGTCCATTAAACGTCTTGCTTTCTAGAGCTTTTGGTAGAGAATCAAACAAAAATGTCCTGGTTAGGGAGAAGGGTCTTTGGATGGGGTCTGTATGGTCCCAATCAGTCTCACAATAACAGCAATCGAAGATTTTCACTTGAACGCAATGATTATCAATGTTTAGGAAGAACCATATGCATGTATGCATAGGAGGCAGAGAACAAACAACACATACGGCTGAAAAATGAAAACCTTAATTAGGGTTACCTGACCTATGGTTTAAATACCATGGTCATATGTACAATAATGGTCCATGTACTTTTAGATAAATACATCTAAAAACAAACTTAACTAAAATGATAATGAACACAACAAGATTCTAACATTCTTCCCCTTTGTGTTCATTTTACAAATAAAGCAAAACAAAACAAAATAATATTATCTATTTAAGCTTTCTCTCTTTCTCTCTTTTCCTCTTCCTTATCTCCTTCTTAGCTTCAGCATAACGATGGAATACTCGTTCGCGAATATTCAATCTTTCTTCAACTTGTCTAAGCTCCTCTCGTAAATTCAACCTTTCTCCAATTTTATCAGCAACTTCTCTAATCAGCAAGCTTTGATAACCATTCATCTGACAAATAGATGGAAGTTTAACATCTTGGCAAATCTTATTGGATAGTTTAGACCAAATATGCTTCGGTGTACCATCACAATACTTGGGTACTTCACTGACTCACATGTATCTCATCTTCTTTTCCAAGTTTTTAGATAGGCTACTTCAAGTTCAGGCTCATTATGCACTTCAAACTCACTCAGATTCTCTATACCTTTAATTTCTTGATTAGGCATAGTCAAATTAACTTTCTTTAGTTGGTTTTCAAACGCCATTTGTAGATCCAAAGCAGCATAAAATTTGGCTTGTTGCATCATAAATCTTTTGAGCGCTTCTAGACCAACTTTCCAATCATGATTCTTGGAGAGGATGAATTTTCTGTACAAAGAATGTATGTCTAGAAGATCTTGCAAGGATAAATACCCCAAATCACTTTTAACCACTTCTTGTATACTTCCATCAAGCCGTTGTATCTTATAGAATGGGAGTACCACTTGCTATACTATTTGCATCCTACACTTACTATGTCACTGACGTAGATACTTAGACTTTAGACTATCTTTGTCTTTAACGCCTTGGTCTTTAAGTATCCGTCTATACTCGGCTGCTCTTGGAGATCCGATTAAATACTCTAAGTCCCTGAGAGTAAGTTCATCAAACTGTTTTATCTTCTCAAGACTTCTCAAGACTTCTCTGACACAATCTTTGACAAAAGGTGCTCGTAGCTTTTTATCATCCATTTTAGTTCAACATGGACAGTTTTGCCGGATGTTTTTACTTGTTGAGCTTGCGCTACAACATCTGCTAGTACATTTACTTCCTCTTGCTATTCTTCTTCTTGTTCAAAGCCAAACCATCTGTCAACCTCCTCCCGATTTTTAGTTCTAACCAATTCAATATCCAACAATTGATCTTTTTTCAT
>JAUEJL010029982.1:0-10016 GCA_032274825.1 Drosophyllum lusitanicum | reverse complement strand
AAGCCAAACCATCTGTCAACCTCCTCCCGATTTTTAGTTCTAACCAATTCAATATCCAACAATTGATCTTTTTTCATCGGAATCCACAGACAAAATTTGATCGGGATTAGTGACTAGTGCTTGTATGCTCCCAGAGGGTTTCCAGACGGTGTCCTCCTTTTCAGGGGTCAACTCAGGTGACACATGAGTGACTATGGGCAGTGGGGAGACATTAGTAATGGGAATTGTATTTTGTAGGACGGCTTCAGGAATGGTTTGGAGAGTTTTGGTGGTTGTCGCTTGTTTAGTTTCGTAGTGGCTATGGGCAAAACTTGGGAGAGTGTGATAAGTTGTTGAACATGTTGAATACTATCTCATTGAAACAGTGCGTTAAAGAGTCGTGGAGTTAGAAACTTGAGCAAGATGGGATTTTTTTGGTGAAGTCGTTGCAAAATCGGAACTAGATCAAGAAGAATGTTTCTGTGCCGGTTCAAATGGAAAGAAAATTGTCCGTTTTGCATTCGAAAAACGTGTATATTCTCAATGAGAAATGATATATCCTCCTACTCACAAGATCAATACAAGTGTCAAAAACAATAAAGGGAGTGAGAAAAAAGAATTAGTGGATTCTACTGTCATCTTGTAATGAGTAAAAGGATGAAGTAAAAAGAAAATAGTAGGAGGATATATCATTTTTCATTTTCAACTAGAGAGCCTCGAGAGATAGGATCCCCTCTTCAACTAACTTTGTAGAACAAGGGGTGGAGATTCCATCCCAGAAACGACTACTCACGTGTTGACTTCCTATAAACGGGTACTCCATCCCTTTGCCTGTTTTGTGGTGACTTCCTAGAAACGACTACTCATGTGTTGATACACTACAAGAAGGTAGTCCCACTTCAACTAACCTTCACGATTGACACAGGAGTTACACTATCCCAATTATTGGTGGCGACTATATCGACTCCTTATTCTATGGCTCAGTCTGTAGTTTAGGAGGCTATGGTGTGGTCAAGTGCGTACTTATACGGAAAACAAGAAATTTACAAGTTTTCGGGGTCAAAAAAGCTGCTCTGCAAAACATCTTTTTAGAAACACAGCTATATTTGTTCTTCCGGATTAAGAAAAGGTCTTGCAAAGTTGCGTCCTCAAGCTGGTTTCCTAGGTGGATGTATCCATTCAAAGCGGCAAAGATGGTTTATCCTGAACCATCAATGTGATCGAGGCTGTCCAGAAGGTCTAGTAGCATGCTGTTATTCAATTTTATAGAAAATATGAACAAAGAGAAATTGGGATTAATGGGGACTTTTGTATTGAAAAGAATTAATTTACAAAAGAGAATGAGAAAAGGTTGATATAGAGCTGAGCTCTCTAAGCTAACAGATAACAGAAAGGTTAACAAACAAACTAACTAAATCATATAGCTACATGTAACAAAGCTATGTTCTAGAAGAGTTGCAGTCTTGTGATTGTTTAGTTTGATTGAGCTGCTTATTGAGTTGCATTTGTGGATTTGGTTCTCTAGAAATTTGTTTCCTACTTTGTGGACTGATGTTCCCTTTTGTGTTGGCTGGTCCTGGTCATGTAAGTGGGAAGCTGGAATTTCTGGTGGTGTAAGTTCGTTCTGTTGTTCGTTGGTGTAAGTAGATGTTGCTGTTTGGTTGATTATCTGGGTCCTATGGTGGTTGATATTGCTTTCAAAAAACATATAAGATTAAAAATTTTACATTTTTGAATGTGTTTGCGCGCTTGTGTCATTTTTACTTATTTGTAACTACAAAATAAACAAACTTTGGTCAGATGCATTCAGCTGTATTTTCCTGCAATATAACTGGTCAAAAATGTGTCACTATAACACATTAAATTGTATATAGGGGACACAGTTAAGTGCAAGAAAATAACATCTATTACGTACAATAAAAATTTTAGTTGAAGTTTCGCTATAATTTGAATCCATTGACCTTAAATTATAGAAGGGGACGACGTGCAGATGGGAGTGATGACATGCACGACGAGGCTGTCATGACGAGCTCGTTCTCTTCCATTACGACGGGTCTAAAAAGGGCAAGAAGGCCGATTTGACACGAGTTCTAACCCTAGAAAAAAGAAATATCATCCAAAAACAAAACCATATGAAACAATTGTATGCGTTTGATTAAAAATCACCAAAATTTTAGGATTAAATGATCATATAGCACAAATAAACATGTATAACACAAACTTCATTCATGCGTACGTGAAGAAAACGAATGTAGGTGAAAGAACCAAGTTCCTTAACTTGAAACTAATTCAGAAGATTCGAGAAAATTATCATCTGATTAACAAGTTCAAATCCGTCGCTTTATGCTCCTGTCTGAACCGAACAGAGATCATAACTCAAATATTCAGTTATTCGAGAGCAAATTCACACGCAAAAACAAAGGACCAATACACAGTTAAGAATATATAAATATCCGAGACTGCTTGGGAGAAAACTGACTACAAAACAAATGATCTCCTCAAAACGTCTCAGTAGTTTCAGATCCAGTTTAAAAAGCTAATCGATGAAGATACGCTTTCTAATCAGGTAAAAGAACAGATTCGATATAAGCCTCTTAACTAAGCTCGATATGAAATGCTAAAAAGTATTCATATGGCTACTCTGGAGGCATTGATTTGATTGATAAATGATAGTAAAACAAATAAAACTTTACGATTGATGTTAATTCGACTAATGAAATTGGAATCAGAGCAGAACCAGTTCCAATAATGAATCAAACGAGCTCTGATTTCAACTCGACACATCGATAGAAACCTGAAATCACGTTTGACTGAAAATACGTTGATTTCGAGCGACTTCCATACCTGGAGTAGATGAAGGAAGGTTTGAAGAAGTATTAAGCTCAGCTGAAATAAGCGAGTGATTTTAGGGTTTCTTTGAAATGGGTCGCTGTGAGATTTTGTACAAGGTTATGTTTTCTGGGCCCTTCAAAGCCCAAAAGTATAGAGGCCTGTGCTGAAAGTAGTATTTATAAAATTTTAATTTCTATGTTACATACTTAAATGCCTACATAGTGCAGATTTATATATACACACATTATTATAAGTTTAGGGTATTTTAGTAATTTAATGTTTATATTTTCTCTAATAATTTAACTATTGTATGAGTATGAGGATAAAGTAAACAAACCCAAACACGGATGATTGAGGATGGAGACTCGAATGAGGATGAGAGATCTTCAAATTTAGAATCAACGTACGTATTTATGATCATAGTCATCTATGTTGACGAATAGAATATCGTCGGGACAAGTAGAAAATTTTATTAAACAAATTTGCATATTAAACATTTTATTAATCAAAGTATGCTATAACTTTTTTAAAACATTATAAAGTAGACAAAGCAAATCATAGAAACACTCGAGTGGACTTGAGATCACATAAATTGAGAAAAATTCGTTTCGTATTCGCTAAAAATAAAGAGGTTTTTGGTTCAAAAGTGTCATACTACAGCGTAACTGGACCTCTCAGCAACTTAGCAGACCGAGACATGTAGTGTCAATCGGAGGTTTGAGTCAAAATTCTTGCTCCACATCCTTGTTTGCGGTTTTAAGCGATTTACCACTCCCATGTTGACTAAGGAATTGGTTGATGAGCAAGGGGTACATGAGATTTATTTCAAGTTCTACCAAATCATATTGGAACAACGTTCAAATTTAGTTTTCGATACCTTTAATAAGTTTTTTTTTTTATTTAAGGTCCGTTTTATTCTAAAATTTTAAAAGAATGGTTGATTGATTATGTTGATGCATGTTATCTATATGATCCTCATAAAACTAGATCTCAAACTAAACACATTTCATGAACAGAGGCATTACAATTTCCTATGTGTCGGGCTGAGATCAAAGACAACTTATTTTTATTCCAAATGGACAAGAGAGAGAAAATTCTAACCGTGATATTTGAAGATCGTAAGAATGTTGCGCATATGAATGAAGGCATGAAGAGTATATCACGAGTACATAACAAAACATATACCCCAAGAATCTTATCACACGCCCGAGACTTAATATAAGATAATGAGGTTGAAATGATATATGTTTATATAATTCAAAAGATACTTTCACAAAGTCAAATCGGATATTTAGAAAACATGTCCCAATAGTTGAAGGCGACATGTTCAGAAAATGTAATGGATGTCAGCATGAGGAGGAGTCAATTATATGCTACACTATTATCCTATCGATGAAGTTTTGTTTCCTACAAGATTTTCTTTAACAAGGTTTTTTTTAACAAGACATTACTTCAAAATTAAACTCTGATTTTAAAAATGTTATTCAAGATTGTTATAAATCATTAAATTAACCAAGTGAATGAACACATTTTCAACTCCATATACATTTCATAACTACTGATTTATCTACCAAATAGTAAATCTTTGACATATTAAGATATCACCTTATTATAAACGTGAACTTACACCTCACACATTTTCACAAGTATACATTCTTCAAATTCTTATTCCAATTCCCATAAAAATTCTTAAATTACATCATTAATGTTACGCTAATCATAGTTAAAACATTTAACAAAATATAAATCCTTTTTCGCTAATTCTGTTTAAAGGTGATAATATTTTTAACAGAATTAACACTTTAGTATTAAACTGTTAAAAAGTCCTTAAAGAAGGGTCGGTTCAAATCCATATGATCTCAGACATAGAGTTGAATCAGCGTAAACAACCTTTTACCGAAGATGATAACACTTTATTTGTAAAGCCAACCAATAATATAATTAGAGTCTAGAGATGTGGCCCTTCCTTCCTTCCTTCCTTCGCATTTGCACGCAATCATAATGTACACATCATGTGGCAGACAACAAATATCTCTCTTACTTTCAATGTGCATTTCCGATCACTAATTCAGCACAAATTTAAACAATTCACAATAAACTACACATTCAATCAATTTAAACAGCCAATTATAATCAAACACATCACGTATGACTGTATGAGTGGAATATATAATAACAAACATTATTATTTTCTTAAAAGGCATCCACATTTTAGCAGCTTCTTCGCGAAAGACAAGCTATGCTCTAACGTATGCGGTCTAACCATTTATATGGTCATATTCTTAGATGACTATTCACGATGTTTGTATCCGGCGAACTCGGATCTATTCTGATAACTTGAGATGGTTAATCATCAGATAGAATACCAGAAACAATTCACATTAATCAACTGTAACATTTAATCAAAGAATTAAACAAAAATTAATTTTGATGGAGACATGGTAATTGAGGATCTGGGAACCACGATCAGAAAAGAATTTTATATAAATATAATCGAGAATTACATGTTCAAAGAATTGAACGAACTCACATATATTAAAAGAATTTAATAACACAATATATGATACTTAAAACCTATAAGTACAGTCACTGCAAACAGATTGATCAAAAACTCAACACAAAACAAAAACAAAAACAAAAACAAAACAATTTCAATAAATGGATTTAGAATAAGAAGCCAAAAGAAAGCGCGATAAGAGAAGCGACGGCGGTAGGGACAAAGATGACGGCGGCAGCGGAGGCCGGACCAGGTGCGGCGGCCGGAGCTTCTTGTGCTGCCACATTACTGACGGCGGAAACGGCCATCAACATGACAACAACGGCGGAGAAGAGCTTCATCCTCATTGATTCCATTATTAATGATGTAGGTAGTCGGGAAATGAAATCGAAATTCAAAAGGAGTGAATTAGAACTTTTGAGAGAATGGAATGAATGAATTGTTGAGAGTTGAAGAGGAGGGGGTTAACATATATAGGGGGTGACTGACTGGGAAGTAGAGAGTCTCAACAACCAAACAGCAACAGCCAGGCATGGGCTGACCGAACTGCCCGAGTGATGACAGGGTGTGTATGTGGGGTTGCCCAACAGCTGTCGCCAACGGTTGCATCGCCGTTTTCGTGGGCTCCAACCATTTGTCTGTCATTTATGATTTATGTTTTACTTAACCATGCTCTTTTTCTATTTTTTTTATTTTTTTTTGTATATAACAAAATTCTGTTTCTATCGACTTCGTTTAAAATATTACATAAAAAGTATACATGCTTCTACTAACAAAATATCCGAACGCGAAACTTATTAACCTAAAATTGATTTGGGCTATAAACGAGTATATGTATTATTATACATGTATAAAATTTTAGACTTCTAATAAAAAATGAATCATATTCGTGAACGCCTGAACCCCATAAGGCTGGCCCAAACCCTAGTAGAGAACCTTACACTCTTTCAGAGTAAGAACAATAACCGAAACCAAAGTAAAGGCACCACATGTTGCGTATCTACGACAAACATAAGATGTTTTTATTGCATATATACTTGATGTTATGATATCCTTATATCAAGATTATTTGTATTTAAATCATATTAAGCATAGTAAAATGTTTGGCTTCAAAGTTAAACACAAAAAGAGTAAAAAACATGGACGTATGACGGCACATTAAAGACGAAAATAGTCCCCCCCGGGGGGACTGTAAGTCGAGGGATTCAATTTGTAACCACAGGGATGAACATTGTAGTTTGTAATTATTTACAACAAAGATGGCTTAATAGAGAGTGATTGAGAAGGCAACTCCTTGACTTCTACAATTTATTTTTTTAAAAGTACTGACTTGTTTATGGATTGGTGAGAAAGTACAGAACAGAGGGAAGAAAAAATCGTATGGTCCACGTTATATATAGACCGAAATAAGAATGAGCAAAAAAGCCGTATGGCTCGAACCGGAACCGAACTAGACCACTTTACGCACTTTCGGGTTAGTTAGAGAACTAGAGAGTGTGTGTTATGGAGAACTAGAGTAGTTAGAGAATTAGAGAGAGTATTTATGGGTTTTAATTCATGCACCTTAGTCTATGGATCAAAACACTCTATCCTATAATAATTATTACCTAATTATGCAATTTAACTGCATTTAATTAGCAAGTATACTTACCTTTTCAATATGTATTTATTGGATTTACGGGAAAGTTAGAGAATTAGAGAGAGAGTGTGTGTTATGGGAAAAAGATGAAGGGGTTTATCATTTATGGGAAAGATAGAGAGAGAGTGTTTGTGATTGGTTAAAATAATTCTTTTTGCATCTTTTTAAAAAATATTTAACATTTAAATAAAGATGTATACTATGTATTTATATAAATACTAGATTTATTTTTTTAATAACCTATTAGATATAATGTTATAGTGATTTGTTATCTTCTTTTCTTTTTATATAACTCTTAAATACTTTACTTTTAATTTTTTATAAAAAAATAAATTTTATGTGAATCTTTTATAATACTTTTATATAAACTATTATATAATTATTTTTTAATTATCGATTTATAAATACTTTTTTTAATATAATATAAAATAATTTTAAAAAATACTATAAAACAAAGAAAGAGAAAAATAAAAGAGAAAGTAAAACACAAAATAATGACAAAGAATAATTAAATAATAAAGTAAGAGGAAATGATTAATTTATAATTATAAGATAGATGGAGGTGTTGGGAAATCTAGAGTAGATGACATAGAGTAACGTGTTTATAACAACACCCGTTTCCTTATTTCGTTTTTCGGTTCCACCGAGTTTAGTTTTTCCGGAACCGGACCGGAAATTTGAACCGGAACCAGAACCAGAACCAGAACCAATTAATATATTATAGTTCGGTTCTTGCTTCTAATTTTTAGGATTTTCGGTTTTGGCTTTTTTCGGGTTCAATCTAGTTTGAGCTAGTCCGTAGACCGAAAGCTCAAGACAGGCTGGATAACATGAGAAACAATCGAAGGTTATTTTCCAACTTTCTTTGTTAACAAGTCCAATTCTACTGTTCTTCGTCACCTCATCGGACCACAGCAACCTACAAGAGTACCACCATTCGTTGGAGCAATCAAACAACAACCTACTAATGGCCTTCCTCGGATTTTCACCTTTCATAAATCTATAAATGATGTTGCCAAATATCACAAAAGAAATCACGCCATCATCGAGCTTAATTCAACTCGTGGCACACCGGTCAAACAATTTGAGCTACGAGAGACGTTTGTTTGTATGTGTATATTGATCAGTAGGTGGCCATTCGGAGCTGAATAAGCCGACAACTAAATAGGCCTCAGTCTTCCCCGTTTTGTGTCATGTGTGTTAGGGAGTCCATAAATATATACTTTTAGAATAATGAATTAAAGTTGAATATATAAATTAACATTTAGAATAAAGGGTAAAATATATTTTAACCCCTAAAGTTAAGGTTTAAAAATGGTTTAATCCCTAAACTTTTTTAATGAATGTTTTAATCCCTTAACTTGTTATAATTCATCGTGTTAGCCACTTGACCTTCTATAGCAGGTTACCAAAGCTTTTCAAGAACATTTTAGTCTCTAAGCTTAGGAGTATAATCGAGCCGAGCTGAACCCAGTCAATCTCTAACTCGACTCAGCCTCTAAAACTTGAATCGGTGAAAATTGAAGAACCGATTGGTTAGTGTTCACCGGTGTTTGACGATCTATAGATTCACGAATCACCATCTCATGGATTGCCTAGAAACTCAAAAACAAATATAGAGATAGAGGAAATCGAAGATGTGCAATCATCAAACTAGTGCAATTATAAGAACCTGTGAGTGCAATCGAGATATTACCGGTGATATCCAAGGGGTTAACAATGGAACTAGGCCCGTATGTGAGTTTTCATCAACTAGAGGTTCTAGAGAAGGGGTGTTTTTATTGATAGGATTGATCGAGATTCCCCGTTGATACGGCAACAAGTATTTTAGATTTAGATTAGGGATAAAATTAACAAGGTAAAATAAGATTAAGACTTAAATTATCTAACAAAAATTGTGTAAGGATTATAATGTTCACTAAAAAAGTTTAGGGGTTAAACCATTCTCAAATCTAAAGTTTAGGGATTAAAACACATTTTACCCTACAATAAAAACAAAGAGTTGTGTTTAATAAAATACATGTAAAAAACATAGTATAAAATTTTTAGTATTCAATCACATGTGATTCAGTATATAATCACATGTGATTTGTAAAAGCATCACATGTATATTATGAAAATACCACTCCGCTCAAAATTTTAAAATGCAATCTGTACCATTGATGTTATTGATCCAAAGGCTAAAATTAGTCTCTTAGTACTATAAATTAAGTATGGACTATATTGAACATCTTCTAAAAACAGAAGGTAAAAATTGAAATAAGAGTTAATTTTATAAACTAACATTTTAGAATAAAAACATAAGGTAGAAATTGAAATAAGAGTTAGCCTTATAAACCTAAATTTCATATTTTGTTTTTTTGAAAGATTGCAAGTTCAACCCATTAACTACCATTTTCTTGCAAATTTAGTCCTTTCTAATAGATTTCGTTAACTTAGTCTGTTAAATGAATGTCATTTTGGTCTTTTTTACCTTTTTTTAATTTTTAATTAATTGAAATAATATTTTTTTTTAAAGTTACTCTCTCTGTAAACTATCTCTCTCACTCTCCTCTTTCTCTTCCCCTCTCTCACGAAGAACAGACGAACTCCTCTCTATCTACTCTCTCGTTTCCATCGCTGATGACTCCAGCATTGGAGCCACTACCCCCACTAGAGAGACATGATTGATCAAGGCTTTCCTACTCTCCTCTCTCTCACTCTTAAGTACCACTTCCCCCACCCTCGTCCCTCTTTCAATTTCTTGCCACCCTCTCTCCTCCCCTTTTCTTCTTTCCAACCACACTCTCTCTTAGATCTCTCTCACTTCCCTCTCTTCTCTCTCCACCCCTTTTCTTTTTTCCCG
The DNA here is from genome assembly GCA_032274825.1 of Drosophyllum lusitanicum. Taxonomy (NCBI): domain Eukaryota; kingdom Viridiplantae; phylum Streptophyta; class Magnoliopsida; order Caryophyllales; family Drosophyllaceae; genus Drosophyllum; species Drosophyllum lusitanicum. The sequence continues at coordinate 224 of JAUEJL010029982.1, read as the reverse complement.
TTTTCAACATATGTGAAAGAATCTACAATCGGTAGTGGTTGCCAGATCTACAACAATGATGGTTCACCTGTAACACTGAAATCTCCAAGCCAATTTTTTTTAAAATCGTTGTGGAAGCATCACTAATTTTCATAATTACAAACGCCTACAAAATCATTACACTGTTTACAAAATACAGTATCCATTTGTGTTACAAAAGATTTACAAAACACGGCTCGTCTCTA